>JABSTQ010000269.1:0-48209 GCA_013358835.2 Ixodes persulcatus
AGTCGGGCAGTTTCAGGATGGCAGTGGCCACTAGAGCATCAGTGACGAAACTAACAGTGGCCTCCTGATCAAGGCCTCAGTCCCACTTAGCAGAGGTCCTCCCCTAACATACGGGTTAAATTTGCTTGGAGAGCCGCGACACTCGGGATGAACTCACGATAGAAGCTTATCATCCCGAGGTAGCCCCGCAGAGAGCTGACGTCCGTCGGCACCGGTTACTCCAGGAAGGCCTGGAAGTTTTCCGGGAATGACGAGATGTGGTACCCTTTCGATCGTTAAACCTAACAAATAAATGTAGGTCTCAGAGAATCTTCGGATTCAGAGTGATTCCGGCAGCTCTTAGTCTCTCAAGAACATCCTCCAAATGACGCATGTAGTCTTCGAATGTGTCTGAGTACACGACAATGTTGTCGAGGTACGCCATTGCATAACAGTATGCGCCTTTCCCGAGGACACGGTCTATCGGTTGGAGGAACATCATGGGCGCTCCTGTTAGACCGAACGACATGCGCGTGAACTCAATGTCCATGGTGACAGACAAAGGCTGTCTTGGTCGCGTCGTCGTGTTCGACTCGGACCTGTAGCTATAGCTTCGGCTGGCGTCGAGTGTTTTAAAGAACATCGGTCCGCCAATGTTTGAGATGATAGAACCAATGCTTTCGAACAGATACGCGTCCTTGCGTGCGAGTTTATTTAGTTTGCGGTAGTCCACGCAGAGGTGTGAACTGCCGTCTTTCTTTGGAACGAGAACGAACTGAAAGCGCCATGGGCTTTCTGAGCGCAGGATAACGCCGGTGTCGTTCAACTCACGCAGGGCGTCGTCAATGGCCTTCTTCTTAGCCGAGCTGACCGGCGAGGATTACATCGCCAGGGGCAAGCGTCTCCTGTGTCGATCCGATGCCACACTGAGTCTGCGCAGCCGGGTCGGTCCGTGAACATTTGGCATAGGAATATAACAACGACGAGTGCGGCGTCCTGCAACACCACACGAGGGTGTAAGTAGCGGGTGGGCGGCACTCGCATTCTGAAAGGCACGATCATTTTTCAGAGAAGTGAAAACGGTCGGCGGCAGGATCATTTTCCAGAAGCGTGGAGGAGGTGTTTCTTCGGGCCGGTCTGTGTGCGCGTTTGCGTGCGCATCAGTGGTGGTTTCGTACTGTCGGACATTTCGGCAAGCGTCGAGCAGCAGGCGGGAGGAGTATCTCCGTAGCGGGTCTAGCCAGGCATGTGCCGTTCACTGGTGTAAATAAGCAGCACGGAGAAACTTCCCCAGGGGCACGTGATAAGGGTCGGCTCCCGACAAAAATGGCCTGGGAGCAGCGGCCGGGATGGAGGCCGACATCGTGTTCTAGGGTCGCGATACATCAATCAGCTGAATTACAGGTATTTTCATAGAACGTCAATACGTTCTACACATCCATGTATACTTTTGTTTCGTTCCCACCTTTTTCACGTTTTGGTATGCACGCATTGGAGCACCACTTAGTTGACGGATGTATTTTTGTGGTCCGTGCGCTTACGAGTTCAGGTAAATATCTACCTAACAAAGTGAAAGGTTGTATGTACTAAAACGTTTGAACGATTAAAAAGAACACATATTTATGTTCGTGCTCAGCCTTATAAATGTTTGTTGCTTCAAGTTATTTTGTTTATTTAGTACAAAATTAATCGAAATAAAAATATTCGAGAAATTAAAAAAAAAATAAAATAAAAGTATATGTTGAACGATCACGCCTTGAGGGCAAGTGGTTTACATAAATATTCAAATCACGCAACAGGTCACAATATAGATTATGTTAACTTTTATTCTCCGGTCGGTTGGGCGATGTTCGTAACGTGGTTACCAATGTGAGACCATCAGAATCATCTATAAAGCACAAAGTTATAGTAATAAAAGCAAGAACTACAAACGGCGCGAAGTTCAAACTCTGGAAGCTACAACTCCTACACCTGTGTTTTCTGTGTGAACAAAAACTTTTAAGAAATCAGTTTCCCGCAATTGCGAGTTCGAAAGAAAGCAGGTGAGTATGCGAACGACTATAGTTACAGTGCAATTTACCTCGATCAGGTTTGCACCAAGTTTATTATCACACTGGATATTTCATACGTTGTGGGATGTGTGTGTTCTACGCTATGATTTTTTTAATTTCAAAACATATGGGGGATTGCGAAGAAAAGTTTAATTTTCCACCGTGAAGATATTTGTATTCTTCACAAGAACACTGCGATTATTGACTTAGCAGCTGGGAAATTATTTTAAGATGCTATGCCCCGATATGAACAATGATACGTTTCGTAGCGTCTGCTGCTTGAAAGACTAAGAGGACTGCAAGCTGTGGCTGCATCTGCGGTTTTCATATCTTGCGTCACCAACAATATCCACGCTCCACAAGCAGGAAGCGCTTTGGAGTCTCTGCAGAGTTATTGTGATGATGCTTCCCCAGTAGGCGGTTGCGAGACCCTTGTACTAAAAGGACTGTGAGGTGAGATGCGTTTTTGGACTATTGAAAAGTGCGTTATTATTATAGTCGTTGATTTATAAGGTAATGTAAAAATGTTAAGATGGCGATGCCACGAAATCATGTCAAACTGCGATATGTTACATATGAAGCCACACTTACTTCAGGGTTCTCAATTAGCACGTTCACATTGTTACAAGGTAAGTTCCTATTATTTGTATTGAACAATGATATCATTGCCAATATTATAAATAAGCCAATGATTTGGAGCAGACACGCACTTTTATAGATGCAGAGGCTCGGTTCGTATGGGATATATGGCTACAAATGCAGCTAGTGCAGTCCGAACTGTATAAGAAAAGCGATTTTAGGAAAACAAAATCAAACAAATTAAGGTATATAAAAATATTCTAGATTAGTATACATGCCTAAGAGCCAGTGAACAATCACCAGATAAAACCAGAAGTACCTATTTTCCTAAAAAAAAAAGTTCATACGAATTAAAAAAAAATTCTCATGTAGATTTACCATAAAGCACTCCTCTTCAATGAAACGTTAGCAAACGCCTAATGTCATCAGAGGCCCAAGCGTGATAGTGGTTTCGCCATATTCTGTCGTGGGGTTGAAGAACTTGCATGATAGAAAACACTACCAAAATATACGGACTTAAATTGCACTCCTAGGTTGTCTCCGTGGAGTAATTTTATGAATAACGCAAGATGAAAAAATTGTACACAACGTTAATTGTGCAATAAGATGCACTACACTGTCAAAACATGTGCATCTCATAAAAATTGGCTCCACGGATTCAGAAAAGTTTCAGTGGTGCCCATACGAAATCTTACATATAAAGGTTTTCGTTTTCGTAATATGATATTCTGAACTTGCACGAAGCTATTCTTGTTTTTATTTTTTTTTTCACTGCATTGACAGCCTTTTAGCAGAGCCTAATTTTACCAACCTCAGTTTACTACAAGATAATGGTGTACAAACATTAGAAACTGGTCGGAGTTCTTCACATTGGCTGAGCCAGCTGACCTTTGTTTGAATACGCGTGATCAGTGCTGCGCCACTCTGTTTATTTTACTTCTCATTTGGGGTATTTGAAAAAAAGAGTAATTGAAAAGTCATGTTTATGTAGAAACGAGGTGTCCGTTGTTTGCCCAGCAGCACGAGGGTGGTTTCCACGCAGACAGACCATCGCGGGTAACTGAAAGCTTGCGCCATCAATGAACAATAATTATAAATAGCCGCCCGCTGTCTACTATCGACGAAGGATGTTTCTAATTCATTAAAAATCCTGAGGTTATTACTTTTGTGTTTTAATGCAAGTAACAAGTCGGACTGCGACTTTCGCAGCCTGCTTTCGGCGCTTCGGCTACTCTCGGGTATAGTTCCAACCTCGAGCGTTTACTCAGTCAGACATCGTGTGCGGTCATTAAAGAAATGCACCCCACTAATAGGACAATTTTTTCATTCATTTTCAAAAACAAAATGTTAAAAAATATTATCGTAATAAAAAAATACTGACCAAAGAATATTTGTAAATTTAAATTGACTTAATAATAACCGAATAATATAAAAATTGCGGTGGCTTAGCTCTGCTATGCCAGGATATACGTAGCGTGGGCTTATGCGCACAAATTGAGAGGCGCTATCAAGCGACTCCGGTGCAGCGTCAGACTTGGCTACTGCGCAACGGAGGCGCACAGCTGGGCACGCGGCGGCGCCAGTGCGTTTGCCACGGCTATGACGTCACTCCCCTGGAATGCGCAGACCGGCGAGGCGGGCGAGGCGGGCGCGGCGGCGTCGGAGCGCGCGGCGCCGGCTTCGCGTGGTTCTTCTAATGAGCCGTGCTCATTCTGCGAGCCGTGCTCATTATGCGGAGCTCCGCCGCCGCCGCCGCGCTCCGCATAATGAGCCCGGCTCGCATAATGAGCACGGCTCATTATGAGGGCCACGCGAAACTGCTCAACCTGGGCCAGTGTAGATAACGCTATAAAAAAAAAAAATGTTCGACCTTTTTTCTATGTTTTCTTTAACCATTGGCCCACTTACTAAGTGAGCAGCACCCCTTTTCATTTCATGTTCTTGCAAGCCTGCAAGAAAGTCATACCGGATCATGAGTTTAGGCCTGTCCGCCTGGGCACTGAAGCGAGGTCCTTAAGGGTTTCGTAATATCCAAGGAGCTAAGTTTGTCCGGCTACTTAAAACTCTGTTTCGCTTGTCCTCCTCAAATTTATAGTTGCTTTAAAATCGCTCGCTCTGGTCTTTATATTTTCAAATTGTAATGTAAACAATTACAAATTGTTCTAATTTGGTTTACTGAAGTCTTAAATCAATAATTCGTTCGAAAGACAAGACTAAGAAGTAACACCTTGAATTTATATAGATTTATAACTATTAGTCGTTCATTCATTAGTACACAAGTTTTACAAAGCCGGAGAAATGTCGAAGCCATAATTTAAGAAACCTTCTTTACAAAACAAACAGTTTGGTAAGGAGTTGTACGCATCTTCTGAGACTCTTGCAGTTTGTTTAAATTATCAGTTTCAGGGAAAAAATATATATAACTACTTGTGTAAAGAACGTGCTTTCGGCAATAAACCATTCTGTCACACTCAGTCGAGGCTTAAAATTCTGCAAAAAAAAAAAACAAAAAAAAACATCGAAATTTTTATTTAAAACCATTTTAACGTAGACGAGTTAAGGAATTACACAAACTAAAACTTTTAATATTGTACTCGATGCACGAGGATTTACTGCACAAAAGGGTCAGGGAAATATATTTTTTTAAAAGCACGATTGAAAAGAAGTTAGAATACCAGCTGTATGGAATCGATGGGATTGGCTCAGTAATTTGTTTGAGCGTGGTTTTTAGGACAACAATAGTCATTGTCATTGTGAGGGTACATATATTTACGTGAACGTAATAGCAGTTTTGTATACTGATACCTACTTTCAATAGAGCGTTAGCTTAGAAATACGTTTTATTGAAAGTACGTTCTTGGTGCACAGCAAGTTACATCCGTTACCATTGCCACAGTCCTGCTTTGCTCTCTTCGAGTTCGGTATATTTAATGGCGGACGCTACATAGGTTTGCGTATGCGAAAATTGCCACTTGCCTTTTTACTTTCTGAGATTTGAACATAGAGCCAGAAATACCAAGCAATGAGTCCACTTTACCAAAAATGCGGAAATAAAAATAAGTAAGCACCTTGTTGCGATATGCGTTTTGCGCAGTCAACAGGAAGTAAAAGCGGCTGCTCAATGTCAAAGTGCAATAACCCGTTCCGAGGCAGCGAACGAGCATTTGGTGAAAGCTTCCAGACTTCCTGTAGACGTATGCTTTAAGTATCAAAGAGGTTAAAAAAATAGAAATGCATCTGGAATCTTTCGGGTAGTTCGGAACACGAAGAAGTAATTGTTGGCATAAAATATTGACAGCGACCTATACCTTCCAAGTCCTATAATGCATTAAATGCATTATATGGAATTGGTGAGGGAATTGGTGTGCCAGGTTACGCATAGTTTCTCGCTAAATTTATCGGGGAAACTCTAAGGTTGTATAGGTCAGGTGACGTCGATTTTCCCCGCTATATTTAGCGTTGATACTGGATTGGTGTCTACGACACATGACGTGAATTTTCCCGCTAGCGGGGACCTGAATTGGTGCAGGTCACGTGACGTCAATTTCCCGCTAAATTTAGCGGGGAAACTGAATTTATGTTTTGGCCACCAGGCTCAAATTTTACCGCTAAATATACCGGGGAAATTGAGTTCATGTATAGGTCACATGCCGTCAATTTCCCCTACGTGCATGCGTTACGTTATGTCAGGTAATGCCACATTACGCCACTTTTCCGTCAATATTAGCTGGGAAACTGGATGGATGTATCGTTCACGTGACGTAAATATTTCAGCTAAATTTAGCGGGCAAAATGAACTCGTCTGTGTCTCGTGACGTCAGGTCACGTACGGCATCAATTTTCACGCTAAGTTTAGCTGAGAAACTGAATTCGCGTATAGGTTTTCTGATATTAATTTTCCCATTAAATTTAGAGGAAAATGCACAGACGGACGGACGGACGGACAGACGGTCACAATTTTGGGATTGGTGGTAGCGTTAAAAAGCATTTCGTGCTTTGTTACAAATTACGTTTGTTTCCCAGAAGCAACACTGGAAGTGTGGCCGAAGGGCAGCATTTTTCTTCAGTTCTTTGGAAGGCTCCACAGCTCTATTCTTCACAATATTAGCAGACTAGACAGTGAAAATGCCACAAAGTTTGAGCGTTCGCCAAAATGTAAGATTCCGATGTACCAAGGCCGTTAAATTTGTCAAATTTCATGAATTGAAATCACGACTTTGTCTTTCTGAAACGTGGCTCCGTGTCCGAATATCAGACGAACATTGCTTTAGGCAAAACGCAACGCACTTTGCTGCGACAGAGTTTACTTTTGTGCAGGGTAGAAGGTAGGCAGGGGTTCCGAATTTCGATTCCGAATCTGTATGGGCGAAAGTAACGCGAGTGACGGATTTATTTATTTAATTGGAACCTAATACTATATCACTCTATCAGACAATATATTATTCCTGAAGAAGTTTGGAGCAAATAATAATGATTTATATATATATATATCCTGGTAATTCCTACGTTTAAATTTATGTCAATTTTAAGATTGGTTTAACTAACTTTCTACAGTAACATACAATGTGTAACAAGGTATCTTCATTGTTACCTTTTATTAACTTTTGTTGTTTCGAACAGTTCTATGCAATAAAACATTTTGTGGGGGATGTCTTTAGTTGTTCCTTTAAATGTATTATTTATAAAATTAAGACCGGCTCCGGATCCTCGAGTTCTAGTCAATATTTTTTATTCATATTTCATTGTCGAGTTTTTTTTTTCATACGTAGTATCCGCAAGTATCGAGGAAGTCATATAATTACTTTTCAAAAGCTGACTATATGAGTATTTATAAATATATGGAAAGTTCTACCGGAGCAACGTTCTTAAATATAGTCACGTGTTGAACGCATGATACGAAGGCGCTTAGCTCAGTTTTTAAAGAAGTGGCCCACGAATTTGTTTTTTTAATTTTCAAAGTAGCCTTCCATATTAACTTCCAGGCTTATGGACGATTTTCAGTTTTACACAAGAAAAAATAAATTTCATCAGCTTTGCAAAAACCGCTTTTAAAAGTTCGTAAGATTATTAAACGAAGTAATTTACCGGGTGAAACAAGGAGACGGCAGGCTCTTTAAATCGACCGGAAAATTCCGTTTCTTAACCTATCGCGCTACGACTTTGTGCAGCGTTGCCCACAGATGGTGCATTTTTTTTTTTGTAAAATTTGCAAAGAGCGAACTTACCTGAGAAAAAAGTAAAGAAAGAAAAAGGCTTAGCTCCTATGGAAACGCAGCGACGCCACCGGTCTTCAAAGAGCACGGCGCCGTTTCGCACGGGACACAAGAGATGGCGCAACGAACGCCGCCAACGAACGAGTATTCGGCGCCGAGAGCCAGCGTCTTTAGCAGACAATCTTTTCGACTCAAAAGCGGCGCGCGTTCCGCAGGCGGCGACAGTCGCAGAAACAAAAAACAGGCGCGGTAACAAAGCAGCTGCAGTTCCTTGTCTGCTAAATACGCCGGCTCTCGGCGTCTGCTCGTTCGTTGGCGGCAGTTGGCGTCGCGACCGCTTGCGCCATCTCTTGTCTTCCGTGCGAAACGGCGCCGTGTTGTTTGAAGACCGGTGGCGTCGCTGCGTTTCCATAGGAGCTAAGCCTTTTTCTTTCTTTACTTTTTCCTCCGGTAACTTCGTTCTTTGCAAATTTTACAAAAAAAAAAATGCACCATCTGTGGGCAACGCTGCACAAAGTCGTAGCGCGATAGGTTAAGAAACCGAATTTTCCGGTCGATTTAAAGAGCCTGCCGTCTCCTTGTTTCACCCGGTAGTATAAAATAAATATTGCTCTGCCTATCGAGCGGTTACTCCATGGCAATATAGAATGCACTTTAAATCGTCGACTAAAAATGTTTGGTAGTTCGTGAAATAGAGTACGTGTGATGCCAGTCGAAGTATCCGCTCCCGTTTGGTTGGAGTTATTTAGCAAGAATCCAGTGATCAGGTTACAATTACGCATTTTAGATAGCTATTTTAGCAAATTCTACTGTGACGGCCCTAAATCGGGAGCAGGATGCTGCAAATCCCGAGGGCTGACATCGGTGGTTCCGAGAGATGGAACGAAAAAGAGAGCGAGAGAAAAGCGGACCTAGACACCAGGATATTTGTAGATGCAGTGTCTCAGTTGACGCCCAGCTCAGCGGCAAGCGACGAGGTGCTTTTGCTCTTTGCGCCTCTCGTGCTTGTTCGCCGCCATCTACCCTCACGCTGGTCAGCGCCGCCGGGCTCAATACAACTATACTGTGGCCACTGTAAGAACTCTCGTTTATCCCAGAAAAAAAAAAAAAGAGAATTTCGAGTCGAGCAGCCGTGCCCGAACTCTGAAATAGTCAACGTCACGCGCCTCTTCATCAAAAAAGTATAAAAGAAAAACAGTAAGGAGAACACAGGCAGCGTACGTAATAAAACCTTATTGAAACGATGACAGAGTAAACTCCTCTTTCTTCTATTGCAGACAAAAAGCATAATGTTAAACGCGTCAGGGGGGCGGCTGTGTGCTTAAATATCTTATGAATAGTGTGTTCCGTAAGCATGTGTCTGTATTATAGTATATCATTTCCTTTCTCTAACAATTCATTTCAAATTTACTTCGTGTCTTGTATACTTATGCGTTCGTCTTGTGCATGCATATTTTACGTAGAATTATATGCGTGATTTTATCTCAAATTATAGGTCCTCAAAAAAATCCTGGAAAATACATCTTGGTGAAAAATGTGTGACTTGAGTAAAACTGCGAATTAAAACTACGAAACACTTTTTTTTTTTTTTTTTAGTTTTAGTCTTCGTTATGGCAGAGGGTACGTCTTGCCAATTGTGCAGTTTTTACGAGTGACATATTTTGGAGTATTGAAACTTTTCGATTCTTTTTTTCACTACAATTATAACTTTTTTTGCTGCTTTAAGACTTCGTATACCAGAGTCGATATTTTCTAGAAGTGTGTTTTCTGGTTTGTTTTAAGAAATATAAACTGTTGAATCTTGCACCTCTGACAATAATGGGCCAAGTTTAAATCGAGCTTGCTTTCAATGTACAATTTTTTAAGGCATAAAAGCATATCAAATATAAGCTTGTATCTAAGCCTATTCAGAAATTATAATATTGGGAATTAAGGTATAGTTTATACAGAATAATAAACACTGTAAACTCAAGAAAAAATGCTAAAAGTACAAAATCATACGTCATTTTCAGAATACATATTTTTTTTAAATTTGAATATATTAAATATTTTATTGTGCTCTTATATATGGAATAAACGTTTTTTTTTTAGATAAATGGTTTTGTCATATGAAACAGTGCGTTTGAAAGGAAGACATATTTGTACCTCCATTGCAATATGAAAAGAAATGGTCCGTTGGCAAATCTTTTACGTAATTATTATATATTTGTTTGGAACTCGACCATAGTATTTGATATACTTTATGTACCACTTTCTGAGCTCATGGCAAAATGCGTTACCTCCCATTTGTTTCTTTAGCAGTTCGTGAGATTCCCACAAGGCTACTTTGATTTATTCCTCTTCCTTCAGTGACAACGATGCCAGGGTTAAACCATCTCCTTTTGGACACACCTTGCTGGTCAGCAAAACCCACTCCTCAGTAGGGTCACACAGGCAAAGACTCTTAATGTCTTCGAGGCTGAATTCTGGGTTGCCCACGTTTGATAATAATAGATAATATTTAGTTGTTCCCTTTTCTGGTTTTAATAAACTGTGTCTAACGAAATGAGATAAGATATCAGATATATGGACAGCATAGAACCTGCCAGCGACGCAAACCGAAAGGGAAAGGCTGCCGCTCTCGAAGGCGCCGGCACGAGAGCCATAGCTCTGGTAGAGCATCCTGGAAATCGCAAGTTGTCTATAGCTTCTTCTTTTCTATCGCGTGCATAGGTAGTCATATGGTAGTCGTTTGTAATGTTTATAGTGACCCTGCCTGTACTAAATAAACAATCACGACAGTTATCTCTAAAGGGGATGCAACACACATAATGTTAAAAAGTGTGGCGGCATGTCTATGCCCTGCCCAACCCGTGGATTTACCTTTCGTTCCCACTTTCAGTCCAAGAAAAATGGCCAATGCAGCTTACGAGAACCTTGGAGGTACCTATATCTCAATAAAAAAAAAGAAAATATAAAAAAAAGAAATTAGGGAAAACGCGCATATTGCAGAAAAGGCAAAGCAAGCTCCGAAGTGGCGCGATGCAATCAGAAGTGATAGTTTCAACCCATATCATTTTACAAGGTTTGGAACATACGTTTGGTTTGGCAAACAGTAATGCCAATAGTAAAGACAGATAATGGGAGGTTTGAACAGGCCTAGCAGTGTTGCGGAGTGGGCACCCCCATTCCATTAACATTCCATTCCGGGGAATTAGAGTTTTCGATAATTCCATTCCTTTCAACTCCTAGGAATGGGGACACTGGGCCCATTCCCACTCCTGGAGTGGCTGAATCGTTCCATTTCATTTCTTTGATTCCTAAACGTAAAAAGTGCCACTTCACAGCTGCATTGCGTTGCAGGGTTGGGCAAAAACATAAAAAAAATGTATTTGGAAATACAAAAACTGAGATAGATGAAAATAGTTTCTAAAATACTGATACTCAAGTCTCAAATATATCTGTCAAAATGTATCACGATACGTATCGGAAATACATTTTAAAAAGAGGCAAAAAGTCTTTGGAAGTACAAATACAGGAATACATTTTAGGGAGGGCAGAAATATAAATACTGATAATGCAATACATTTTTCAAATCTCTTTGAGACGCCAACTGAGATGAGGCTTTAAGCTTGAAGTGGAAGTTTTTTTTTGTCCCGAAATTACTTTCCCGCAGGCTTGGCCTTGAAGGTAGTGGCTCCGGACGAAGAGCCTTCAATAGGTTCAAAAAACGTTCCATCAGGGATTGACCGCGGTCCCTTCTCTGGCATCCGGTCTGTCTAACCAGTGATGCGAAAAAACTTCGACCTCTAAATAAATTTCATGTCCCCCTAAATCCCATCAAAACGTCAGCACGTTCCTGTCTAATAAGGGCGCCCCTGTCAGCACTGATCAGATGACGTCACGGTGGGATAAACTAGTATTCTTGGATCTGTAGGTTTTGCCTTGAACATGAAACTTTACCCACGCTGCTGTATGCAGTGGCGTCCCTAGGGTCAGCGGCACCCGGGGCGGCGGCCCGCGGCGACACCCCCCCCCCCCCCCCTCCCCCGCTCATCGCCCGCCGCAACATTCCCCGCCCCCCTCTCGTGGCCCGTCGCGATACCCCCCGCAGCTCTGCACCCGGGGCGCTCCACCCCCCGGAACCCCCTTGTGACGCCACTGGATGTATGAAAGGACAATACGTACTTTCGTTGTAGGTAACCTCGTTGAAGATCATGTAGGCAGTTGCATTTGGAATTTTTGAGAAAAGTTGACCATTTGAAGCATCCTGAAGCACATGTCTTATCTTCTGTTACGGTTGAAAAATCAATACGGTGGCATCCCTGTTGTGACGGTCCTACCTCCCGACCCTCCGCCTCCAACGCATGAATGGCAGTCCTCAAGTTTCGCCTATCATAATCCAAACAGAGAACTCGTGGATTGCGACCTGAGATGGCCGGCACAGGTGCAAGCTCTCCGAGAAACACTCCCATCGAGACGTGTCGTAGGTGTGCGAAGTCTGGGTCCACACAGCGAGGCCACATCTGGCCTCCTTCCTGGGTATCGGATCACCAGAGCAGCGGGTGACGTTCACGTCGGCTGATGACGTACCCTTGAGCCGTTCAATATTACAGGCGAAGACGCATTCGGATATGTGTTGGACTTCACTGGTAAAAGGCGCCACCGCCGCCCCCCCCCCCCCCCATCCCCCCTTCCTTTTTTGCTTTGACGCTTGTTTTTTGTATTGCATTGTTTTGCATATAAGTCTGTTAGGGCTTCACGCGGATTCGCAGCTTCCCACTCATTTTATTTCTGAACGACTGACTCGCTGACTGGCTTGGTATAGCTGAACGTAAAAAAAAAATAAATGAATAAAAAAAAAATAAAGAACCTTGCCCATTCGCATTCCATTCCGGGCAAAAGGCATCTAATTCCATTCCCCTTCCGTTCCCCTCAACGTTGCCGCCATTCCATTCCCATTCCGTTCCGGGGTCGCGAATATGCGGAATGATTCCGGAATCATTCCAACTCCGGAGTGCCAACTCCGCAACACTGAAGCCTAGCGTATCTATTGTGTAACGGAAGTTGTTTGAAGAAAGAAAAAAATCCATACACGCTTATTGACGTGCTCGGCAGGTCGTCGCTCCATAAGTGCTCTATATCTCACGGAAACCTTTTCAAACGTCCTATATATGCGTGTTTATTTCATATGACAACGCTTAAATATTATTTCAGTTTCCATTTCTGTAGATTACTAAGTAAGCAAACTGAACATACGAAAGTACCCCTTCCCATATTATACTATAAATACTATCGATGTATAAGTTTGACCGAACTCTGTGTGGACTCGAAAACCAATGAAAACCCTGATGATGTTCAAAAATAACTAATATTTAAGTAAAAAATTAAAGAACAGAGATATGTGTCGCAGAATGTATGTACACATATGTCTCGATTTCAAGCGCACTGTTCAATATGACGAAAAAATATATGTCGAAGAAATTTAATTGCATACATAAGAGCACAAAGAAAACCTTTCATATAAAAAATGAAAAAAATAATAATACGTCTTTTTTTTAAATTGATGATAAATTTAGAATTTTTAGCTTTTCTTCTCAAGATTACAGTGTTTTCCCTATATAAGCTATACTCAAATTAACAATATATATTTATTTTTAAATAGGCTTAGTACAAGCGTTTATTTTATATGCTTATTGTCCTAAATAATTGTATATCGATTCAAACTTGGCCTAATATTGTCAAAGGTGCAAGATTCAAAACGTTTTGTTTCATAAAATGATATAAAAAACACTATTCTATAGAACGTTAACCCTTGTATACGAGGTCCTAAAGCAGTAGAAAATTATTATTGTTTTGAAAAAGATATTTTAAACGTTGTGAAACTCCAAAATGTACCGCTCGTGAAAACTGCAAATATCGGAAGACCTACCTTCTGCCCTTTCGAAGCCGAAACCTCAAGAGCAAAAAAAAAAAAGAAAAAAAAAACTTCCATAGTTCCAATTTGCAGATTTTTTTCTAGTCACGCATTTTCCACCAACAGATATTTTTCCCAGAACTTTTTGAGGACCCGCCATTTTTTCTTGGACGATTATAGATGAAATCTCCCATATGATGAACGTTAACTTGGTCAACTATCAATCTTAGTGGTTTTCTTTTTTTGTGCAGCAATTAGTCATCCGTAGCGAACCTGTGCGTATTATTGTTTATATGACGAAGACTAATAAGTCTTCGTCTGTAAAAGATAAAAATAAAATATTATTTTAAATACCATATTTTTCAGATTAACTCCTGCTGGAACAATGAAAATAAGTAAATGGGGACCTTGGTTTTATCTTATTATACTGCTTGGGTCATTGGAAATCGACTGCCGGCCCTGGCAGAAGAAAGGTAATACATTAAACTTAATGATTCAACCCGATAATGAGTGCTCCTTAAAATGGGGTCCGCGCTGTTTTTTAACTGAAAAATGTACCACGATCGAAGAAGTCAAATAAAAGGGTCAAACGTGAAATAAATATGTTCGGAGTTTATAATGAGTTGATATGTAAAAGTTTCCGAGCAAATGAATTTTAGTTAACATGTGTTTCGTTTTTATTGTAATAAATAACTACATAAATAGGAGATAGCGATCCTCAGTCCGGTCATTGCTCGTGAAAAAGCAACAAGAAAACATCCCAGTACCATGCAGTATCCACCTATCCGCTTTTGTATTTGTGAATATGCATCTGTTTAATGAGTGCATAAACTGTGTAAGGCGTTAGTGTAAACCAAAGATGTTCTCGATTCATCGAAGGAGCATACGTGAGACAGATTTCCTTAATTTTCGCGGCAAGTGCTGCCGCCGGCACTAGCAAGAAAGTAATAATATTCCTCTTTTGCGGGACCTTTCGGAGACCATGTCTCTGTGGCAATGGGAACTTTTAAAATTGCGAACCTAAGCACTTTGCCCCTAATAAAAAGACATTTGCATCAATGCGCGTATTGCGAACCCAGAAGTTGTTCTATGTGTCATAGGCGCACGCTATCTTTCGGAGATAACGTAACCGCCCAAACTCACTCCAAGGTGTGTTGAATTGCGGTGCAGCATATAATATAAAACACATGTTAAATATTTGATAGAAGACAAAAATCTTGAATTTATTAAGTTAGAGCTATTCAACTGCGGAAAAAATATCGTGAGTGTGTATCGCTAACACATCAAGCCACAGAGGCTTTGGTTTGGGTCGCGAAGATGGGCGATTTTAATACCTTTTTGCGTAATCTTTTATAACGTCGGGGCGTGCCAATTTTAACTTTCGCTAATATTTTGTACGCTGTTCGAAAATATTTTATAATGTAGAAAGAATGTTTCGCGCCGTTTGTCGGATGTGTCAAGTACGCTTGCTTTTAAGGCAAGCATGACTAATGCTTCCAAGGCTTTTTATTCCGCGTTTCAACTTGACTTGTTCGACCCGTTTGCAATACTACACATGATACACAACAGTTTAGAATAGGATAACACTAATCAAATTACATGATGTCCTCTGATCGTACGTTACCCTCTTTATGAAGAAAAATATCTGAGTCTTCATCCATGCAAATACATAGTCAGTGAACACTAATAGAGACCGGACGTTTAGACAATTACCTCTTTTTGCTTTTTACGTTTCTATTGTGCCTTGTATATATACGAGCACAAAATGTGAGTTAAGATATGTCTTGAAGATATTGTACAGTACCTATAAGTTCCTATCGTGTCGTTTTTGTCTAAATTCGTGCTTTCCTGACTATGCATATATTTTCTGTACATTTGGTTTAGAGTTATAATTATAATGCATTTAAATGCAAAGGTGCAAGCGAGCTGGACAAGAATGACGAAAATAATCCTTGGAGAAGGGGTACAAGAGGGACAAAGGACTTACTTTTCGTTTTTTTCCTACATTACCTAGCAACATTGGGATTTGTTTCATATGTCCATACGCTTTTTTCACGTGATTAACGTGTTCATAGATGTTGTTGCGCTGCGACTTGCTCTCGCTCTCTGAACAATTCTACAAAAAAGAGGCACACCCGAGCGCACTCATTGAGCGATGGACCGGACACTGGGAGCGCTATCTGCTGAAGGGGAACGGAGCACTTGGGCAACAGTGAAGAAAGCAGCTGAAACGTCACTTTCGTGCAGTGTGTCATTTTTGTTTACCACCAGATTGACGCGGTGCAACGCTCGACAAAGCAAATCTATGTAAAACACAATAGTCGGCCTATTATATTGTCTAAAGTTCCTGCGCTGTCTTTTTGTAAGGTGTCCACGTTGTTTTCGTTATTGTTCCTACTCTGGTTTCGCCTATTGTTCTCCCACGTAAACCTGTGATCAAGTTCGTTTGTTTAGAGGCGGAGTGCTGGCCCGCAGCTTCCCATTTGGCAGTTTTAGGTTCTGGTCGAGATCCCCGCAGCCTGACAGAGGTTCTTGAAATGTAGGTAGGCACCCTGTATTGTAAATGTCGTTTCCACGTAATGCTTTCCTGGAAGTCTAGGTAAATGCAATCGTCAGCCCTTCCTTTGGGCCCTCTATATTCCCTTCTCTAATAAGCGGTGTTCTAAACCCCCAAATGATTTTATTTCGTTTCAGCTGTTCCTGTTTTTAGATGTGAGGCCACAGATTATATCGCAATCTGACGGACTGTTAGATATAATCGCTTTTAAACGGCATATAATTCCGACGTCTACCGTCAGCTCAGGCTTGCTACTTTCGACAGTGCCTTAGATTTAAGATTTTGCACAATAAGTCAATCAGCGCATTCTTAACGTCCTAATAACACAAAGTTATAATCATGCGAGGCCTACATAAATAAAAAAATCAAATAAGAAAATAAAGTATTTGGCCAGACGGCGTCGTTGATCTCGGATAACATTCTCCTTAAATTAAAAACGTATCCGCCAGTCGCTGTGTTTTACAGAGAATGCTGGACAAGAAGTATAGCTATATAATTATGTTTAAACGTCTTGCTTCAAATGCATATACTTTTTTTTTGTGCGACTTGGAAGGGTGAACTGGATGATTATCGTAATATTTACCTTGATTTGGTACGGCAAAAAGATAGACATGCAAAACACTGCGGCAAATACACCGCTCAAGGAATGCGCTTGGACTGGCCATCTTTTTTCTCGCTCCTTGTGTCAGATAAAATAACCGGGATTTTCGGAGCACAGAAAACTGTTTTTCTCACCGCACGAATGATCTACACATCGTCGAACGTTCAGTATCTGCCAACATATACCTCGTTTGTCAAAGGGATCGTTGGCTGTTTGAATAGACCGCATAAATCGTTTTTGTTTTAACCTATCGCGCTAAGGTTTACAACGTAGGTGCCTGAAGGTGGTGGAACTTGTGTATAAAAAGTTAACTGGGCATTCTTACCTTAGTAAAAAGTTAGAAGTCAAGAACTTCAAACCCTTATCTACGAGGTCTGTCTGCTAATGAAATGCATCTGATTGGCGTAGCAGCCGACATATGGTGGCATTTAAGATAGCAACTGAGGCTTCTGTTGACCTCAGAGAGTGCGATGCTAGGTCATTAGAAAAAATAGGAGGGGGGGGGGGCATGACGTCAGCTCCTTAGCTTTCCCAAGCCGCCCTCCCATGTAGCTCAATTTACTCATTCTTTTCTCCAATTCCTCTCTCAAAAATGAGACACACCTGGCGGTTGAATGGTGCATGGTTTCATGTATGAATTGAGTTGCACCAGGTTTTATCGTGCTTCTGCTCATGATCGTTGAAGCTGAATCCACCCGCTGCCTTTTATTTGGTCGTGTTAGGAACAATGATTTCCCGGATACATTTTTTTGTTTACACTTGGGTTATCATCGTGTGATTGAATATCGGCGTTGTAACGATGCGCGTATTTTCGCTAAACTTAAGAAATGTGTTTCAAATCGATGAAGATTTATATACTTGAGAATTTTGACACCAACTTATTTTTACACAAATGCGTGAAACGCTCTGTGAAGCGCCCGCAGAACTTCACAGTACATTTGGGGGTATTTTTGGTATAAATTGTAACCAACATTGAATCATGTAGCTGAGTTTGACAAGGGTGTTTCATTTATACGAATCATGAGCAACAAAGAACAAACTCAAGTTTATTTAGCAGGAGCACAGGTGTGCCTTGCACGACTGTCGAAGTCATGGGCGTACCAACAGGGGGGGGGGGGGGGGGGCAAGGGGGGCGCTTGCCCGCCCAGTTCTCAGAGTGGCGGGGGCAAGGCATGTGGTTGGCCCCCCCCCAGAAAAAGTTGCCACTGGGCAGGACAAACACTGGCTGGCGGCACCCAAGGGATACCAAGTCAAAGAACAAAGAGCGGGTTGGTGAAAGTACAAAAGTCAAAGAAAGAATAAAAACACGTATGGACAAGGACAGACAGCACAGTTTTTTCAACTAGCAACACACATTTACTGATGTATCCTTCAATACGTACTATCTCCCTCCTATCCTTTGAAACTAATGAAGAAGTTACGGAAAAAATTAATATATTTGTATATGCCTGGAAAAAGAACAAAATCCTCAAATACACTACAAGATAAAGACAAAGAAAATAAGAAAGAAAAAAGGAAACACCATTGATAAAATCAGATAGAGGGCCCTTTGACTAATTCAGCTCTCGCTTCAGGTAGTTCATCTCAACTCTGGACAAACAAAGAGAAGGAGCAGCGATGTTGTGTTCGTCACCGGCTATCCTGTATGCTTCAATAATCTCTCGGCCGAGCTTGTTCTTGTGTCTTCCAATTATGCTGCTGTCCTGAAACCGGGCTTCACTGTTCTTGCAGAGGCGTTGATGAACAACTATTGGATGAAAAGAGTCGCTTGAAGCACGGGAAACCTCGAGGACGTGCTCTCGTAGGCGGGTGTTCAGGCAACACCCTGTCTGACCAATGTATCGGTCACCGCATGAAAAAGGGATGGAGTATACCACTCCCTCTTCACAAGGAACGGTCTGATTGGCATGTATGATGGAACATCCTTTGGGGGCTTCGTTGTTGTTCAGTCGTCTGCAAAGTTGTTTTAGGCGCAACTTGCACGAGATGACAATTGAAGTGCTGAAGCGCGCTGCAATTCCCTTCAGTCTGTGTGCAGAGTTGTGCACATATGGTATGGAGATAACATGTGAAGCCTTACTATGTGGAGCACGGGGCCTTTGGGTGGCTAAAATTAACTGAACAAGAATAGTGCTCAGAAGACCTTGCGAATAACCAGCTTTGAGGAGACGTTCTTGTTGTTTTGCAATGCTTAAGATTAAAAAGTGAGAACATGATTTGGCGCGAGAAGATGAAAGGAGAGACCAAATGATTTTATGTTTTACCAGTTTAGGATGGGAACCACAAAATGAAAGAATAGGTTTCCGAGATCGTTGTTGGAAGGCCCAACAAATGCCGGTCGGAAGATGGAGACGAAGACCGAGATACTGGAAACCATTGCCTGAGCTGTCTTCCCTTGTGAAATTCAGGCCTGAAGATGAAGAAGTAAAGGCTTGAACTACAGATTCAGAAGAAGCTGATATCCGGTGAATGACTAAATAATCATCCACGTAACGAAAAATATGGAAGACGAGAGTCAACTCTTCAAGGCGAGCTTTGATCTCCCGGTCCACATTCAGAAGAAAGATTTCGCTGAGGACCGGGGCGAGGCAGGAGCCTATGCAAACACCTTTCTTTTGACTGAGAATTACCTTCCCACGTTCGACAAGTGTTGATTGTAGATATAGGGCCAAAAGGTCTAGGAAACCCCGTTCAGATACCCCAGATGAGATTTGAAATACGCATGGGCCATGTTCCTGGATGGCACTTGATACAGAATCCATTAGAAATGCGGGATCTAATCGGTAATATAATTCCCCAATGTCTAACGAAAAGATGGTATAGGCCTCGGGAGTAGAATGGAGGTCATGAAGACGAGATACTAGTTTTGTGGAGTTGGCAACTCGGAAAGGTTGGTTGAGACTGATAGATGACAGATTCTTTTGCAGAAAAAGAGCAAGAGGCTTCTACCATCATCCCTTTTCTTAAAGGGGCACTCAAGTGGTTTTTGGGGAAGCTACTTTTTGGTGCGATAGCCTTAAGGAAGTGTCAGTGAAGGAGTATCTTCAGTTTTAGAAGGCACAACCGCCTATTAATCTCGCAGGAATAAAATACGTGCGGACTCTTTTCTGTTCCTGCGCCGACCAATGAAATTATTGTATGTTTGAAAATTTCGGCGGCCTTCGTAACGTTTCGCTAAAGAAACAATTTTCAGTTCATTTAGATATGTTGTGCATGATAATTTCACAAGACGTAAAATAGTTCTAGTTTAGAATACGCGATACTGCAATTATCGTTTCACAAACAAGAGACTACGTTTCCTCTTTGCCTTCCTTTGCGGGGGGTGAATTTCCCGTTCCCTCGGGATGCGCACGTATCATGAACTCGCGCCTCGTTGCATGCCGGTCGTGCCGGGCTCCTCCTATCTGAAAACATGGCGTCGGTGGTGATCGTCGACGTGGACGGCGTGGTGAAATCTCATCGTTCCGCGTAAAGGCGCTATCCTTGACTGTAAATTTTCGTCGAGTGTCGCTATAATAACCCAGCACGTACTAGAAGGGAAGATCCACCTACTCTTGCGGCGATGTCGTGGCGGCCCTCTCAAGACAGCAGAAACGCCCGTGTCGTCGTGTTTGTTTACTTTGACTACAGTGGTGCTTTCTAAGCATTTGTTTCCTGAAACATCGCCCGGATTTCTTATTTGGCGCATTTCATGCGTGTGCTCAAGTTCAAGGTATTACTGGCGCGTACCGTATAAAGGATGCGAATTTTCACGCGTTTTCATCACCGGTGAAAAGGTATTAGTGTTAGCAATCCTGAACGCTCGCAACGTCTATCTGATCACGAAATTATATTTCTACGTTGCTATATCGCTGCTAAGATAACACGTATTTTATAATCGTAGAAAAGGCGTGTGGCTATATTTGTACTATTGGCAAAATCGTGTATTAGAGTCGTGATCGTCCAAGACGGCGTACTGAATCTTTTTTTTTTCTTTTTTTTTTCATCCACTGTACCCTGCAAGCCTATCACGAAAAAAAATAAAGCTTTAGGCTATAGAAAACTGGGTGTCTACATTATGTTATGGCATTGAGTGGCAGTGCGTTCCCTTTTTAGAGGCGCCGCTGAAACAGCTGACGGCGGCGTAGAAGCGGTCGCCGTGCTGCCGACCCGCTGGGCTTGTTGCAGTGGCAGCAGGTGTGTATACGCGCGGCGCAGAGCGGTCGTTCCGGTCGCTCCGATTGCAACGGACGCAGTCGTAGGTAACGCGCTCGTTCCACATGTCTGAACCAGCCTGCCGTCTTCCCGAGGCGAAAGTCAACGTGGCGACATCGTTTGACATCACATACCAGAGGTTACGCTGCGATGCCAAACGTTTGTTTGGTTACGGCTTGCCCCAACCGCAAATCGAAGAACGCCCGAAAAGGTCTGCGTTTCGTCGTCCTCGGAACCCAAACACGACTCCGAAGCGCTGCTATCGTCCACATCGCATGTCGGAGTGGCGTCATAGGAAATCATCCCCTGGTCGGCTGTCCGCCGAAGAATTTCAACCTCTAACGGCATGAGGTCCTCGAGCGTAGAGAATTCCGCAATGATCGAAGCTCGAATGACAAAGAGGTCGGCCGGTGCGGCTCCCTCGGGATCACTGCGCGACGGACGACTCCAACGCCATTGGCCAAAGATCGTTTTGATATATGCGAGCGGTGACCAATGAGAGTGGTTTCGTTTTCGAAAGGATCCGAGGTTCAGTTTTCATCTTCAAAACACGAACTCAAAAACCACTTGAATGCCCCTTTAAATGATGCTTCTTAGGGGAACTCCTTCTTTATTGGTTTTTGCCAGAAAAACACAGTTAGATATTGCTTGGAAGGAGCCCCAAGAGCAACAAAGTTGCTTTGCCTTTTGTTCAGTAAGCTAGGTTACGCGTGCTATCGCGTGCCAAAGGGGGGGGGGGGGCAGGGGGGGGGGGGGGGCTGCTAGAGGACGACGAAGTAGAGAACACTTTTTGTCTGGGCTCGAAAGGGAATGGTTGTGTTCTTGTCCCCATGCTAACACAACATGGTGGCAGCGACTGGTTAAGGACGTTCGCCCTGAGAGGACTTCAGTAAGGAGTGCACCAGAAGGACGACTGCGAACTGATGGTAACAGAAGTCGGCAGTACTCAAGAACCTGAGGTTCGGATCACCATGCCGGCTCCACTCTTCGCATGCCATTGACCGGAAGAGTTCGACGTTTCCAAGTCAGAGGACTGGCCCCAGTAGATTTGGAGGTTCGAGCGCTTTCGAGTAGTTCCGAACAGGTCAGCGCCTGAGTCTACTGCATGGGAGACAAGAGTGAAGATATTGTTCTCTCGCTGAAGCTGACAGAGACGCAAATGCAGCAGTACGACGCAATACGAAATGCGTTCGAAGAGCATTTCATTGTTCGAAGGAACGTAATTTATGACAGGGCCAAGTTCCATTCGTGAGTACAAGAGCCATCGGAGTCAGTAGAAAACATAACAGCTCTTCACGAATTGGCCAAGTACTGCCGGTTCGACAACCTACACGACGAAATGATCAGGGACCGCATAGGAGTGGGCGTCCGAGACAGGAAGTTATCCGAGCGGATGCAGCTCGACGCGAAGTTGACATTAGAAAAAGCAACCACAATGGCACGTCAGTCGGAGACTGTGAGGAAGCAGCAAGCTGATCTTCACGTAGACGACAGTCTCAATCGAGTGTCCACAACGTCACCACCAACGCGCAAGGTGAATGCGCGGTCTTCCGAAGAGGCTACTAAAGAAACGTCCGTTGTGTGGCCGAAGTCCTCATTCACAAAATAAATGTCCCGCTAAACAAGCAACCTGAAACAAGTTCAAGGAATTAGGACATTTTGCAAAAGTTTGCTGCAGCTCCGTGAGAGTTAGAGATGTCAAAGCCGAAGAGCCCGCCTTTCTTGGAGTCATAGCTTCAGCCGAGGAAGACGGATGGTGGATTGTACTGACAGTTCAGACAGCTCCAGTATCTTTCAAGATAGACAGGGGGGCAGACATCACTGCGATTCCAGAAATAATCTACAGACAGTACCTCAGTGCACTGCCTCTGGTTGATGCCAAAAGAGTAGTAAAGGGGCCCAGCCGAACAAAGTTCAGCGTACTGGGTGTACTGAGAGCAGATATTCACCACAGAGAAAAACGCATATCCGCTTATGCCTATGTCCTAAAAGAGCTAGACGAACCACTTTTGTCGAGAGGCCACTCTGTGGAGTTGGGACTTGTACAAAGACTGAGTGCGGTAGTCGGCACGAAACCCGGAACAGTCGATCCAAAGGGCGAGTTTCCGGAACGGCCTTGGCAGCAAGTTGGCGTGGATATTTTCTACTTGAAAAACAAGTGGTACTTGCTAGTGACGGATTATTACTCCAGATACCCCGAAGTTGCTCCGTTGGCCAGCTTGTCAGCTGTTTCTGTCGTCGACCACATGAAATCTATCTTCGCAAGACATGGGACGCCAGAAACCGTATACAGCGACAACAGATCAGAGTTCCAAAGATTACTTGGATCCGAGTTCTTCAACTTCTCCAAAGAATGGGGTTTTGTTCACAAAACTTCCAGCCCGATGTTTCCACAGAGCAACGGTTTTGGGGAAGCCAGAGTAAAGATCATCAAGAGGAGCTGGAAGAAGACGGATGATGCGTACCGTGAATTACAATCATACCGTGCCACCCCCCTTGCAAACGGGTTTAGTCCAGCTGAACTTCTAATGGGCCGAAGAATTCGAACATCTGTCCCAATTGTTCCTTCCTTGTTAAAACCTGTTACTCCCGAGCCTCAGAAGCTACGGAAGTGGGAAGAAAAAAACAAGGAGAAACAGAAACGTAACTTCAACACGAGACATGCCGCACGTCCGTTGAAATCTCTGCAAAGCGGACAACGCGTCTGGATAATTGACCAGAGGACAAGTGGAATGGTGCAGTCTCAAGCAGGTCCACCTCGCTCCTACCAGGTCAAAACGGACCGTGGGATTGTAAGGCGCAACAGATTCCATCTGGTACCGTCGACTCCAGCCTCTTTTGTGGTTCCGGCTACAAGTCACAGGCTACAGCCGCCACCAGGGGGGCTATGTTGCGCTTTTTGGACTCCCAGGAGACTAGGGAGAAGGAAGTGACGTCAACAACGCAGCAAATGCAGATTGAATGTTGATTTTGTTTTCTTCTGTCAACATCCAATCTGCGTTTGCTCTAGTCGTTGACGTCACTTCCTTCTTCCAAGTCTCCTGGGAGTCCAAAAAGCGCAACATAGCACCCCAGAGCAGTATAAACGGCTCTGCCCCAGAGCTACCAGCAGCTCCTTCTAGTGGGCCACAAGGTCTGACTGTCACTAGAAGTGGACGGACAGTGAAGCCGGTGAATAGATTGAACTTGTAATACTATCCACCAACCGACCAAAAGGGGGAGGTGTTCAGTAAGCTAGGTTACGCGTGCTATCGCGTGCCCAATGGGGGGGGGGGGGGGGGGGGCTGCTAAAGGACGATGAAGTAAAGAACACTCTTTGTCTGGGCTCGAGAGGGAATGGTTGTCTTCTTGTCACCATGCTAACACACCACCTTTGAGCGGAGAGAGCCTGAAATCCTAGTCTTAAGAGTATAAAAATTATTCTTTATGCCTGGCTCACCTTCTGTCCATAAGAACCTTCATCTAAGATGAAAAAACACCGGTTTTATCTGATTCCAGTGGTTTCAGGTGACATGTTTGCAATTCTTCGACTGTAGCCCGGATTGGAACTTTGCCCGTAGGTGGAGGAGGATGGGCGCGGGCGGATCTGACTCCAGCATCAAGAAATACTTGCCGGTCTTGTTCTGGAATGTGAGTCGCAACAAAATGGACTGAAGTTAGTTGGTCGACCCTTGTAGTTGGAATGTTTGGAGAAAACTTGGGACCCTTGGAAAGAAGATCCAAGGTGCCAGGGCTGAGTTGATGGTCACATAGAACAACCGGAGGCTCAAATTTTGTTTTGAGGGTCTTATGGTGAGAACTTGTCACACCGGTGACAACTTTCTTCCATGAAGATTCGGGAAGATTGGACGCAGCTTTTTGGAAGAACCGGAAAGATGGGTGGGTTCTATAAGCTGGACCAAAGATGATGTTTATCTGTTGTGGGAGGATCGTCTCCATTAGGCGTAACTGTTGTGACACCTCCTTCTTGATATCTACATGAGTCCGTAGTCGGTAAAACATGGAATCATTCGGTCTCTCCTTTCATCTTCTCGCGCCAAATCATGTTTTCACTTTTTAAGCTTAAGCATTGCAAAACAACAAGAACGTCTCCTCAAAGCTGGTTATCCGCAAGGTCTTCTGAGCACTATTCTTGTTCAGTTAATTTTAGCCACCCAAAGGCCCCGTGCTCCACGTCGTAAGGCTTCACATGTTATCTCCATACCATATGTGCACAACTCTGCACACAGACTGAAGGGTATAGGAGGTATTCACTGGCCGCCATATTTGAGGTCACTGTTTAGAGCGCATGCTCAGAACGAGCTCGCATTAATAGGCTGCCAAGACCGGCAATCTTGGTGGTGTGGAATGCACGTGGCGAAAAAACTGTGGAAGCTCGCCGTCAGCACGCGCTCCGCAGCCGAGCACACAGCTATGGCCGCCAGTGAATACTCCCTATAGGCCATATGCAAAATCCTTGCCAGCTATCATCATCATTCCATTAGGAGCCGCCATATTGGGGGGTTTATCGCATCTTCCAGTTGTGGATGAGGCGCATCTGCATTTAACTCGGTTTTCATGATATTAGGGCAATTTATTTGTACATTCAACGGGTTGCTGGTTTGTTTCGGTTCAGAGAAGAAAAGAAAGACGGCCGCAAAATTCTGGAAAAGGAACTGTCAGCAACGAGGTCGCAAGCCTCGTCACTCAAGCAGTGAACGGGCCATCCAGGTCAATGAACGGTATTTCTCGAAGACGTCCTGTGAAGGGTTCGTACTGGACTTGCAGCAGGTGATCATATTTTACTTCTACGACTTCCACTTTGCCGGGACTATTGTTTCTCGGGCGAAACCGTCAGTACGGTAACCCCCCAATATGGAGGAAATCTGATAATTGATCATGAATACACTAGATTGCGCTTCTTTTCGCATATGGTCTATTGTAGTTGCGCCTAAAACAACTTTGCAGACGAGTGAACAACAACGAAGCCCCCAAAGGATGTTCCATCAAACATGCCAACCAGACCGTTCCCTGTGAAGAGGGAGTGGTATACTCCATCCCTTTTTCATGCGGTGACCGATACATTGGTCAGACAGGGCGTTTCCTGAACACCCGCCTACGAGAGCACGTCCTCCAGGTTTCCCGTGCTTCAAGCGACTCTTTTCATCCAATAGTTGTTCATCAAAGCCTCTGCAAGAACTGTGAAGCCCGGTTCCAGGACACCAGCATAATGGACCTTTTGTAGAAATACGCGGTGCGCATGCGCGGAGTATTTCATGCGCCTGGGTTCGAAAGTATCTAGTTTCAAACAATCCGCCATCTTGCATTTCTCGCCTTTGAGCGGTTTCGTTGTGTCGACCTCGGGGCGGAAGATTACGCACGATGGGGACAAAGGGGAGCTTGGCGGAGCCGTATCTAGGTCACATCGCCTCAATGGGTGAACATGATGTAGATGACGTTTTGGGTGTGGAACAGGTGGGAGAGGCCTTGGGCGCGCGTTGTTTTCCAGTCACCTAGTCTCGAACCGATTCGCGTGTCTAGGTGGCAGCGCATATTCGCCAAGAGGTCCATTGGAAGATACAAGAACACGCTCGGCCGAGAGATTATTGAAGCATACAGGATTGCCGGTGACGAACACAGCATCGTTGCTCCTTCTTTTGGGTTGTCCAGAGTTGAGATGAACTACCTGAAGCCAGAGCTGAATTAGTAAAGGGCCCTCTATGTGAATTTGTCAATGCTGTTTCCTTTTTTTTTTGTTATTTTCTTTTCTTTATCTTGTAGTGTATTTGGGGATTTTGTCCTTTTTCCAGGCGTATATAAATGTATTAATTGTTTTCCGTAACTTCCTCATTAGTTTCAAAAGTTAGGAGGGAGATAGTACGTATCAAAGGAGACATCACTAAATGTGTGTTGCTAGTTGAAAGAACTGTGCTGTCTCTCCTTGTCCCTAAGTGTTTTTATTCTTTCTTTGACTCTTGGATACCAAGTGCACCGCCCCCTGCCCTGGGGGGGGGGGGGGGGGGTCTGGTTTGCCCCCCCAACTCAAAAACAAGTTGGTACGCCACTGCGTATTCTTCCATTTTTCAGTAACCATCCAAAACTGGTAAAACATGAAATCATTCGGTCTCTCCTTTCATTTTCTCGCGCCAAATCATGTTCCCACTTTTTAAGCTTAAGCATTGCAAAACAACAAGAACGTCTCCTCAAAGTCTCTTCGTCTCCTCCGCAAGGTCTTCTGAGCACTATTCTTGTTCAGATGATTTTAGCCACACAAAGGCCCCGTGCTCCACATAGTAAGGCTTCACATGTTATCTCCATACCATATGTGCACAACTCTGCACACAGACTGAAGGGAATTGCAGCGCGCTTCAACACTTCAATAGACCATTTGCTATATTACTCAATCATCAAGGCGAATGCAGGGATTGGTGTTTCACTCGCCGAACGCGCACGCCTTCTCCGTATAAAATATTCGAAGTAAATAACCAAAATAAAGCGTTGACGAACGCGCGTGCAAGATGCCATTTGTTTTAGGTATTTGCTTTAGAAAAGTTACTACTGCTGAGGCCAGCACGTGCGGCGCGTAGAACACCAATCCCTGCATTCTCCTTGATGCTTGGGTAATATAGACCCTTTCTTCAAGGGCGCCGCCATCTTGAATTGACGTCACTTTCAGTATGGGCGAAAACATTATTTTGCCGTCGCCACGCCAGTAGAAGACACTTAGGATATAAGCGTAACCGTCACAATTTATCGTTTTGCCTCCCCCTTATTTTTTTACTCGTAATAGGCTGAAACATATTAGTATTTTTTCTTCGCCCATACCGGATACGCCTATTAGGTGGCAGGGGCCGAGAGTACACAGAAAAGGTCTATAGCAATAGGTCTATTGTCTTCTCGTGCAAGTTGCGCCTAAAACAACTTTGCAGACACGTGAAAAACAACGAAGCCCCCAAAGGATGTTTCATTCAACATGCCAATCAGACCGTTCCCTGTGAAGAGGGAGTGGTATACTCTATCCCTTTTTCATGCGGTGACGGATATATTGGTCAGACAGGGCGTTGCCTGAACACCCGCCTACGAGAGCACGTCCTCGAGGTTTCCCGTGCTTCAAGCGACTCCTTTCATTCAATAAGTGTTCATCAACGCCTCTGGAAGAACTGTGAAGCCCGGTTCTAGGACACCAGCATAATTGGAAGACACAAGAACAAGTTCGGCCGAGAGATTATTGAAGCATACAGGATAGCCGGTGACGAACACAACATCGCTGCTCCTTCTCTTGGGTTGTCCAGAGTTAAGATGAAATACCTGAAGCTATACTTCGTTTCACTTTATCTGCGAGCGAAGCCAAAGCTAGAAGCGCGAGACCAGCGCTTTTTGCATTTCTCCCCAGCTCGCGCGCTCGAGCAAAGCCTGAACGCACGGAGCTTCCGTGCTCGCGCTTCCAGTTTTGCCTTCGCTCGCACATAAGGTGAAACGAAGTATAGAGCTGAATTAGTCAAAGGGCCCTCTATCTGATTTTGTCAATGGTGTTTCCTTTTTTTTTCTTATTTTCTTTGTCTTTACCTTGTAGTGTATTTGGGGATTTTCTCCTTTTTCCAGGCGTTTATAAATATATTAATGTTTTCCGTGACTTTCTCATTAGTTGCAAAAGTTAGGAGGGAGATAGTACGTATTGAAGGAGACATCAGTAAATGTCTGTTGCTAGTTGAAAGAACTGCGCTGTCTGTCCTTGTCCCTAAGTGTTTTTATTCTTTCTTTGACTCTTGTACTTTCACCAACCCGCTCTTTGTTCTTTTGACTTGGTATGCCTTGGGCATCGCCGGCCAATGTTTGTCCTGCCAGTGGCGGCTTTTTCTGGGGGGACAAAAACCATGCCTTGCCCCCCCCCCCCCCCCACTCTGAGAACTGGGGGGGGGGGGGCAAGCGCCCCCCTTGCTCCCCCGGTTGGTACGCCCATGGTAGTAGGGTTTGAGTCCCGCGATGTGGACGATGTCGGTTGATTTAGAGTGGTGGTGGTGCAATGGATGTACAGGTGTGACTTCGTAGTTCGTAGAGGACAGCTTACGAGAGATTCGAAATGGGCCCTTGAAGCGTTTCTCAGGTTTTTCGCACCTTCCAGTCTGACGAGAAGGTGTCTTGACAAGAACCTCGTCACCAGCATTCTAGGAGACGGGAGGGTGGTGCTCGCCGTGACGAATGATCTGTTGTTGTTGAGATTGCACAGTGCGAATGCGTGAGAGCTGTCGAACCTCTTCAGCATGGGAAAGGACATCTTGGAGGTATGTGTCGAGGGAAGTGTCATCAATGTACGGTAACAGTGTGTCAATGGTGGACATGGGTTCCCTTGCATATAAACAATAGTAGGGCGAAAATCCTGCATTAGCCTGCCGGCTTGTGTTATAGGCATATGTGACGTATGGAAAAATAGCGTCCCAATTATCCTGGTCATCTGTAAGATACATCGAAATCATGTCGACTAGGCTGTGATTGAATCGTTCTGTCAATCCATTCGTTTGTGGATGGTAGGCAGTGGATAATGATGAATCGTGCTTGCGAGGCGGCAGACTTCTTGAATGAGGGCCGCCATGAAGGGTGTTCCTTGGTCCGTGATAATGGACTGAGGAGCGCCGTGTCTTAGAAGAATGTTGCATAGAAGGAAATCTTCTGCATGAAGGGCTGTGGCTGCCGGGAGAGCTTTGTTTCGGCGTAACGTGTTAGGTAGTGAACTGCTACAATTATCCACCGATTTCTTGTTTTCGTTTGAGGAAAAGGGCCAAGGAAGTCAGTTCCAACACATTGAAACGGTTGGCGGGGTGGAGAAATTGGCCGGAGAGGTCCGGGAGGCGGTTATGTGGGTCGTTTTTCGTTTGGCATAAGTGGCAGGCTCGCACATATTTGTTAATTGTTCGCTGCATGCCCGTCCAGAAGACTTTGTCACGAATTCGAAAGTATGTTTTAGAAACTCCGAGGTGCCCGGCGGTGGGATCGTCATGATTAACTTGAATTATGTTTTTTGTAGGTGACGGGGTACTACGAGAAGCCATTGCCGTCCTAGGGGTTCATAGTTGCGTCTGTAGAAAACGTTATTTCGGAGAGAAAAGAGGCGGGCACGTCGGTGAACATACTGAGGGCAAGATGTTGTGAAACGTTACAAGTAATGAATCAGTGGCCTGAGAGAATCGTCAGTGAGCTGCGCTGATGCCATGTCGATATTATGAAGGGTTGCCGTAATGTCTGCTCTGTGATGCTCATAAGAAACGGGCGCGTTGTTGGGAAGAGGACACCGAGATAGACTGTTGGCGTCGAGGTGTCGCTTGCCTGATTTATATACAACCGTAAAGCGGTATTCTTGGATTTTCAAGGACCAGCGGCCAAGGCGTCCTGATGAGTGTTTTAGGCTGGCAAGCCAGCATAGCGCGTGATGGTCGGTGACAATGCAAAAGGATGATCCATATAAGTAAGGACGAAATTTGGAAACTGCCCAGATAACTGCTGGGCAGTGGGCATTCCTTTTTTTTTTTTTTTTTGTTGACAAATTTCGCTCGGCTTTCGTGAGGGTTCGGCTAGCCAATGCGATGACACGATGCTGGTTGTTGTGATGTTGAGCAAGAACAGCACCTATTCCCTCTCCACTTGCGTCGGTTCGAATTTCGGCGTCGTGACGTTCGACGAAGTGACCAAGAACAGGGGCTGTGGTCAACGCATTTTTAAGTGTTCAAATAACGTATGTTGTTCTGGTCCCCATCGAAAAGAGATGCCATTGCGTAGCAGTTGATTTAAAGGTTCAGCAATGCGAGAAAATCGATGAATAAATTTTCGAAAGTAGGTGCATAAGCCTAGAAATGTCCGCGCATGTTTGACGTTTTGTGGGACAGGGAATTCTGATACGGCCCGTACCTTGTCGGGATCCGAGCGCACTCCGTCGGCACTGACTAGATGGCCACGCACTTTGATTTCCTGGGCGCCGAAAATGCACTTTTTGCTGTTCAATGGACCTTTTTCACATACCGACGGCACCAGGCGGTGGCTGCACGAACTAAAAATCAAGGAAGTGACCTACCTGCGCTACCAATCGATAACGGGAGCTACGCTACCAGCTTCTTCGCTCTCCGAGCAGCGGCGCGTGCCCAACGTGACTCTAAAGAGGGGGATCTGTGGCGTCCACCCAAACGTCACGTTTTTCTTTCCGTCCACTTTCTTTTTTTGTGTAACACAATTATATATATGTTGCAATTACGTGTTCTACTCGCTGATCCACAGCCTTCTTCCGAATTTCCTCGATTTCTAGTGTCGACTTCCGCCGCTTGGCATCGAGTGCTCGCGCGTGCGCAGAACGCTTCTCGGAAAAGGTCCATTGGAATCCAGCAGTACGAATGCATTCAAGAACTGTGCGGAGTCGTGAGATGTGTTCTTCAAATGTTGGAGAAAAGACCACAATATCGTCGAGATAACAGATACAAATATTCCACGATAAGCCACGAAGTAGAGCATCCATCATGCGCTCGAATGTGGCATGCGCATTGCAAAGCCCGAAAGGCATAACGTTAAACTGGTAAAGGCCATCATACATTATAAAGGCGGTCTTATACGCGTGCCACACGGGCAACTCGAATGCCATTTACAACGAATGACATTTGTGTGATCGGCGAATCAGCTCGGAATCTGTCGCGCGTGGAATGCGCCACGCCCGGAGTGTCGCGCGCTGATTGGCCGTCCGCTCAAATGTCATTCGTTGTAAATGGCATTCGAGTTGCCCGTGTGGCACGGGTGTTAGGTTTATCAGTAGGGGCAAAAGGAACTTGCCACTAACCACTTCGAAGGTCCATTGATGAAAAGTAGGACGAGCCTTGTAGCGTGTCGAGTGTATCGTCAATTCTTGGCAGGGGTAGACGTCTTTTTCCGTGACTTTGTTGAGGCGGCGATTGTCCACACAGAAGCACCAGGTGCCATCTTTCTTCCAAACCAGGACGACAGTGGACGACCAAGGACTGGACGAAGGCTCGATCACTCCTTTTTCTAGCATGTCATCAATTTGTTGTTTAATTATTCGACGCTCCACGGCAGAGGTTCGGTACGGTCGGCTTCGAATTGGGTGTGAGTTACCGGTATCAATGTTATGTTCAGAAAAGCATCGTTCGGGCTAACGTTTGGGCGCGGAAGTCGAAAATGTCCTCGTAAGAGTGGAGTAGAGAGTCCAATTTTTAAAGTTGGTCTGGAAGGAGAGCTGTGTCTATCATCTTCCGTTTGTGTTCGGTGAAGTTATTGTGGGCGAGGGGCTTGGTATTTGCATAAGTGGGGACAAGTGTAGCAAAACTTTTCTCAATATGCATCTGGAGTGTGGCAATGCGACTAGAGTGTCGAACCGAAATTTTTATCGGTTCGGTTTGGGTTCGGGTTCACGGCTTTGGGTTCGGTTCCGGTTCAGTTCCGGGGAGCAAAAAATAATGGTTTGAACCGCTAAATTGAGAATATATTTTCCGCGTTGTTCTGGCAATAGACACTATTTACGCCGTGAAATGATTAACTACATAGCTCCTATCGTCCGTGCGATTCACTTGTGTTTTCAGGTACCAAAATGATGAAATTCACTTATTTAATTTCGACGCAACAGTAAAAAAAAAACTACATTAACGTACATAACGTCGTGTTCATACGACTCAGCATCCTTTTGTTTACCAGTCACATATATTTTACCTGAATAAAAATGTTTAAGTAGAACAGTAAAGAGTTGAGCTAATTGGTACATACCTGCAAATAGATGAGCGTGAAATTTAGAACTATACTGTCTTTTTTTGTCCTTTCTTTCTTCGTATTTATGTAAAATTCTAAAGTTCAAGTTGATCTATTTACAGGGTATAAATTTTGTCGTGAAGTGTGGTAGCTCGTATAAAATACCCGTGATTGTTACAACTTTGCGTCGCAGTATTAAAAGTTAAATCGTGATTGCGTCCTTGAACTTAGGAATTCATTACATCGCATAAAATCATGAAATATGCACCTCGTGGCCATATACCCCGAAATGTGGTTTACGAAATATGTTTCACAATATATATGTAAGGACGGCACAAGTGAGCGAAAAGCAATGAAATTTTCAAAATGTCAGGTAAGTTTTTGTTGTTATTTGCTTTGTTCCATTTACTGTGCCTCACTCCTCTCTGTAATGCCTTCGGGCCCTGAGAGGCTCTTTTTTCCCGCGGTCCATTCAGGATTGGAATAACCTGCCAAGTGACATTGTTGAAACGGCATTGTCCGAGCTGTTTTTTCAAAAGATTCAATGTTTCTTCTAACTACCGTTGTACATTATATGGGGCACCGTGCATTCACGAGGGCGCCCATCGAACCACTCTGCCATCTTGGCCGCGAGGCAGCTATGCAGTTGCCTCGCCTCAGACACGATCACATGGTCGTGTAGCCGCGGGGTCGATCGGGATCTCGAATTTGGCTCCCGACGTGCCGCTTTCTCTCCTAGCCACTGGATGGCGCTGCAGGCGCCCCATGGCAGGCGAGGAGAAACCTCCTCGCCCATTGATCGAGATATTGGCGAGGAGATTGAACTATAGGGGGCGCTGCGTTCACCAAAACAAATACCGCCTGCGTGGAAAACAACTCGGGCGTTCCAGTGTGCTGCCCTGGCTGCCGTGTTGTTGCCGCGTTCCCTGCAGGTTTGTTAAAATATAGTACGCTCTTGTTGCCAGTGGCGTCACGAGGGTCAGCGGCACCAGGGGCAGTAGCCCGCCGTGACACCCCCCCCCCCCCCCTCCCCCGCTCTCGCTCTCGTGTCGCCCGCCGCGACTTCCCCCCCCCCCTCTCGTGGCCCGCCGCGACACCCTCCTGAGCGCTGCACCCGGGGCAATCCGTCCCCCCCCCCCCCGCCCCCCCCCCCCCCTTGTGACGCCACTGCTTGTTGCGTACCGCATTCTCAGCGCATGCTTTAGAGCCTGGAATCAGTTTTTATCGCTTTCCTGCCGAAAAAAAAAACTCAAATCGCAGTGGATAATTAAGAGTAGGGAAGAAGTTGACTGCACACGACGTGGTGTGTGGTCGTCACTTTTCAAGCGATGCCTTCTAAGCAAACTACGCTAATGGACGAGGCATGTACGCGCGTTAATCACGCTTGCATCGACATCCGTTCAAACCGTACTTTGTATTTTATAGGTAGTAGATACTCTGCCGGCAACAGGCACCACAAACCGAGCAAAAACAAAATTGACGGTAGTTGTTCCCATTGGGTTTCATGTAAAAGAAATAGTCAAAATGGGAACTTGTAGTTGTGTAAGTAGCTCAGTGGAAAAATGTCCGCGTCACGTGCCGTGGGTCCCAGGTTCAAATCAATATAGACCAACTTTTCTTTTCGTGAAAAATTTGGAGATTTATATTTATTTCTTTTTTAAAATAATCATTGCCGTCCGAAACTCCCGGCAATCTTTTTTTCCCGAGTGGTTGTGCCGGCTGCCGGAAAAATATCCCCACCTTATTTCATAACAGTGCACCAGAGAAGCTTATTGATACGCAACGCCGTTCCGTCGGGGAATCTTCCGAAGGAATCACACGACCGGGTCATGTGGCTTCGGAAGCCACCGAGAGGTACTGCTATCATTTGACCACTATTTTATTCCAGGCTATCTTTTACAGCAGTATCAGTTCAATATTGTGATATTTACGCCATTGCGTGAATCATTTTGCAATTCCTATAATTTCGATTGAGCAATGCAAATGTGTGTATGACTGATACCCGTGCCACACGGGCAACTGGAATGCCATTTACAACGAATGACATTCGTATGATCGACGAATCGGCTCGCGATCTGTCGCGCGTTGAACGCCCCACGCTCGGAGTGCCGCGCGCTGATTGGCCGATCGTCCAAATCTCATTCGTTGTAAATCGCATTCGAGTTGCCCGTATGGCACGGGTATAATACCCCTGTCAGACGGGCACGTTAAATGACATTTAAGCAAAATGACATTACAGCTCGGCCGATGAGCGTGAGTGATGAAGAACCAGGATCACGTGAAGAACCCGGATCACGAGCTGATTCGCCGAGCGGTGAATGACATTCAATCAAAATGACATTTACTTTCCCGTCTGACAGGGGTATCGTCGTGCAGAACGCATTTATATTTCATCGTGAACCGTGCACCTTTGAATAACCGATAAATTAAACTGCAAAAAGACAACTTGTAATGTTTAATTCCAATATGCAGTCTAATTAGCCACATGCTACATTATAATGTTCACCAGTGTGTTTTGTATTTTGGCATTTCAACAAAAACGTAATGTAATGACTATTTTGGTTGATCTTTTTGGTGAAAATTTCTCCGGGGCGACGCTGCACTCGATTACATGATCACATTTCAGTACGTCCTCGCCTCCAACGAGGCACCTTTTGCTCTCGCCGATGTGGCTGATGATCGCTGCAAGTGAAAGGGACACTGAAAAGCAATGCGTGTGTTTCGTGAATACGGTTTCTCCAACCTAGGAAGCGCACAAACATCGCCACACCGCGTCAGTCACGCACGACCTGGCGCGCGCAGCCGGAGCGACGCGGCCGATCACAAGTGCCTACATGTGGGTTGGTTTTTGCTTCCAACGAGAATGCGGCGACATTTTAAGGGATACTTCAACGAAATTTGAGATTTTCCCGTCGTGTTCAAAAATAGGTTGAATATGATCCACAATATCCGTAAATGACAATCGCACGTTTGTATTTTGATCCTGGTGGCTGTATTTTTCGTTATAAACGGCCCACTCTGGCAAGCGCTCGGAGAAGGCCCTGCTCAGAGCACGTGACATCCAACGCAATCGTGACGTAGGTCGTCTCGGGAAGAGCAAAGCTACGGCGAGGCTGACGTCGAGAGGAAGGCCTAGTCGTTCCAGCCAGCGAAGCGGCTGCTTTTGTACGAATTTTGAGTGACGGGTTAATCTTCTATAATCCTGTAGAGGGACAATAGCGACTTCTGCGACACACAAAAGGGATTCTCCGGAAGACGGGAGTTCCACCTTCCCCTCTTCTCTCGTCGTGGCCGGAGGCGAGACACTCTCCGTCACTAGCTGTCAAGGTTCCTATGCGGAGGGCAAGTTCGTCTGCTTCTCGCGCAGGGGGTACCGGTGACGTCAGAACGCCGTGCCCTGATTGGCTGACCGCGGCCCCCCTATCTGAGCGTCGTCTGCTCCTTTGCAACGTCGTCTGCGTCTGTCTTACCTTTCCTGCGACTTGCGGAAGTGCAAAGGCCAGATTCACAAAACCATCTTACGCCAAAAAAGTGCGTAAGACAAAACGTGAGAACAAATTCGTATTCACGAAACGAAATTATCGTAAGTTTTGCTCAGGTTACGACGGAATCCTACGACGATCAACTCAGCATGGCCGACAGCGTCGCTCAGTCACTTTACAGTGACTTGTAGTTACTTGGTCGCGACGACCAACGGACGTTTATTTTTGTACGTGCTCTTCTCACGCGTCACGACTACAAGCAGCAAGAAAAAAAGTAAAAAGTACTTGAAATAAACCACGACGAACAAGAACGCTGGATCCACAAACAGTCGGGAAATGCTCCAACGGCCACAATTCCACTGACCCCGTCCAAGCGAGCTCGGCAGATAGGCCTAGCAGCGGCGCAGCGGTGCTCCGACGGTCCTTGGCCAAGACCGTCTGCCCACGACCGGCTGGCGTGCTGAATGGAATATGCCCGCGCGACCCTTGTGAACCCTTCAATCTCTTCCTCTTGTCATCGCCTCGTTTTCCGAGGCAGCGGCGACTCTCGCCGGTGAAAAAGCGGTGAATCTCCGACAGACGCAGGAAAGGTAAAGCAGCCATCGCTTTGACTAGCAGACGTAAAGCAGACGACGTTAACTGCACCAACCCGCCGACGCCGTTTAAGAGTGAGGAGTCTCGCCGCACACGCAAGGAGGGAAAAAGTATTTGGGAGGGAACTTGCGGACACTAACACGCTCACTCTCGGTTCTTAGCAGACAAACCTCGGCGCCTCGGGACACCTCGCCAGCGAGTCCCTTGACTTCCCTCCTTGATGCGCGTCTGCTAGTTGTTCGACAAAAACAACGTACCGCTCGAGTTATTTCGTCTCCCCTCTCTGAAAGGCGAAGTCGAGCTCGCTCGTAAAGACCTGCACTTCCGAAAGTCGCAGGAAAGGTAAGACAGACGCAGACGACGTTGCGAGCAGACGACGTTGCAAAGGAGCAGACGACGCTCAGATAGGGGGGTCACGATCAGCCAACCAGGGCTCGGCGTTCTGACGTCACCGCTACCTCCTTTCTCATGCGCAGAAGACGAAAATGAGCCCACTTGCGAGGCGTATTCGGGCATTACAAACGAGGCGTTAGCGACATCCACCAGGTGCTCTTTGCTAATCGTTTAATTCGTTTTAAAATTCCTTTTCGAGACTTTTTTAACGAGATATTGGTATGTTTCATGTGATACTGCTTTTTTGAACACATATAGACCAAAAAATGAGCGCCGAAATTTCGTTGTAGTATCCCTTTAAAGCAAGGTGAGACAAGCAGGGACTATGCTACCCCTACGCAGATGATTTTCGAGCAGATATATATTATCCACATACCTTTCACGAGCCTCAAGTCCTCGTCCTCCATGGCTGAACGAGTACTAGCGGCGGGATTGTTATTCCCGCAAAATAGTTCCGACGGCGGCCGCTAGCCAGCGGCACCGTTCGATCTCCTCCCCAATACGCGGTGTACCAGGGGGCGAAGGGTGTCTTAGAACTCCGGACGGCACCGAAACCAGCACGCAAGTGCGGGCGATCGGATCTAGGGTAATCGTGGGACACGAGGCTTGGGGGCCCTCTTTGTGTTTAGCTTTGGGCTTAACGTGCGTTTGTAAAGAAGAAGAGAATAAATGGTGCTATGGAGAATTTGGCAGCCTTGAAATGACGCCGGCTACTCCAATGCGTTTGTAAATATTTGTGTAATGTCGCGTGTATTTGTAGTGTAAATTGAGTGTTTTGTAGCGTTGTGTTTTCTGTACCAATAAACGGGGAGCGGAATCCCGCTCCCGTGAAAGAAGCAGGCTGGACTCGGGTGGTTGACGGACCACGTGGGAAACGGCGAATCGGCGGCGGTACGCGAATTCCTACAAATGGCACATCATCGTTGGGGCAGGCGAGCCGTAATTACGGTCGCAACGTCCGTCGACGACACTGCTTGAAAGTTCACGCGGGGCGGTCCCCCTGGCTGGCGGGTCTATACCGCGGCACTTTGAAGGTGGGAAGGGCGCGTCCAAACAAGTGTTCGAGATGGCCACGGGTAATTTCGCGCTCACTGGTTTAATGCTTTTGGCCGACGTCGCGACGACAGAAGCGGAACAAGAGCGGCCGCGCTCGGGGTTGGCGGAGATGACCGCAGCGCTGAGCCAGGACACGCCGACGGTATCTCCGGTCGTGTCTATGCCGCAAAGCACGGAGATGTCCCGTGAATCCACGGCATTGGTTGCGGCGTTCGCTCACGCTTTACAGAGCATGCAGAGGGAAACGCCGCCGCCCAAAAGCCTCATCCGTATGCCGGTGCCGGAGTACAGCGGACACAGCGATAGAGCTATGAGCGCGACCGACTTCTTGCTGGCAATCCAGCGATATCGGAAGGCTACTGGCCTGACCGAGATGGAGACGCTAGGCAGGGTTCTGCCGGTGGCTCTCGTAGGCCCAGCGGCCAGGCGGCATCGCCTTGTGGGCGAGTCAGCCGGAACACTCGACGAGTTCACGGCCCTCTTCCGACAAGAGTTCTTGCCGGCAGACTACCTGCCAAGAATGCGCAGGGAACTGGAAGAAAGAACGCAGGCTCCCGCTGAGCCCTTCGCGGAGTACCTGCGGGCAATGCAGGAGCTCCTGCAGATCGCCGATCCGAATGCTACGAACTAGGAGCAGGTCGAGCGGGCAGTGAGGCAAGCGTATCCCACCTTTTCGCGGTATCTGCGTGGGCGCCCATTCGGAAGTCTGAGTGAGCTCGCACAGGAGGCGCGCAGGGTTCAGGCCGACATACTGGCGGAGCGCAGGTACCACCTTCCCCCAGCACCAACCGACACGCTCGAACCCCGATGCGCGTGGTACAGGCCGGTGCCACGTGGGTATCGACGAGGGGAGGCCGCAATGGCGGCGGCCCGAGGGGAGCCGAGCGGGAATCCCTGGGAGCTCACGGACGACGCCTTGAAGCCAGGATCGCGCCGAGGAGTGAGCGCGGCCGTTCACGCGACGGAATTCCGGCCGACCGGCGCCACACGGATCGCCGCAGCACAGGAGCAGACTGCCGCCGACCCGCTGCCACAAAGGGGTGAGCGCATTGGACGTCCCACTGGGGAGGATCCTATCCCAGGTTGGCGAGGCCGCTGCTTTCGGTGCCACGAAATCGGGCACTATAGGCGCGACTACACAAGAGAGATTCCGGGAAACGGAGGAGGCCGCCGATAAAGTTATCGGCGGCGAAACAGACCAACAAGCGGGTCCCCAACACCCCATCGACTGTGTGCGTGCCAACGGCGTATCGAGTCGGAACAGCGACAAGCACCGCGGCCCCATTTATTTCCCTGACGGTGGCGGGAAAGGAGTTCGCAGCTCTTCTGAATAGCGGGGCTAGTGCGTCGCTAATTGGGGACGAGGTCCTCAGGCATCTCCAACAGAAGTCCGTTCGGGTGAGGCATGGGGAGACCACTTTCCAGTTGGCTTGTGGGTCGACGACTTCGAGGGGAGCAGTGCGTCTCGTGGTACGTTGGAATTAACGCGCGCAGAGACAGCGTTTCGTTCATTTGGCCAGGCTGACTGTGCCCATCATTCTTGGACGGGATTTCCTGGCCAACACCGGTATCATCATTGACGTGGCAAGCGGCAGGTACCGAGAGGGGGCACAGGCACCCCTTTCAAGTTTCCGAGAAAGCTCCATGAGGGCCATGGCGGCAGCGCTGGGAAAAGCGACAGAACAGTAAAGAACCGACCGCGACGACGCCATGAGTCACCCAACTCCGAGGTCCGTCGCGCACTGCGACGCAATGGGTCACCCGTTGGCCAATGCCGATGGACTGTCCCGACCAGAGCGAGAGAGGTTGGCGGCTTTGCTGCAAAACTTTGACGAAATGTTCACCGAACAGCCGGGCTGTACCAAGCAGGTGCAACATCGCATTGAAACTGGGAACGCGCGCGCTTGGAAGTCCAATCCGCGTCCTGTGAGCCTGGCCAAGCGAAAAGCGATAGATGTCGCAGTCGATGAGCTCTTGGAGTCAAGAATCATTCCTCGGTCATCAGGACCCTGGGGATTCCCGGTCGTTTTGGTGCCAAAGAAGAACGGAACATCGAAACTCTGCGTCAATTATTGGCGCTTGAAAGCGGTGACCGTAAAAGATACGTATCCGTTTCCGAGCATCGAAGAAATCATCTCGAATCTGGGGACGGCGAAGTATTTCACTGCCCTCGACGCAAGCAAAGGCTACCTCCAAGTGGAGATGAGCCCGGGCGACGAAAGCAAAACTGCATTCGTGTGTCACCGAGGCTTGTTCGAGTTCACCGGGATGCCGTTCGGATTAACAGGTGCACCGATGACATTCCAGCGGTTGATCGACGGGGTGCTCGGAAGTGCCAAGTGGCAGCACGCGCTCGCGTACCTGGACGATCTCATTGTGTACTCGGAAACTTTCGAGGACCACCTTCGTCACCTCGAGGACGTGTTGCGCAAACTACGACTAAAGCCCAAATTGGAGCCTCTGAGGTCAGCTTGTCGGGATTCCGGATCGAGCGAGGAAAAGGTTCCCCCGACGCGGACAAGTTGCTGGCGATCTTGGAGTTCCCCGTCCCTACCAATGTCGGGGGAGTGCGCCGTTTTCTCGGCATGATAGGATACTACCGAGCTTACATCCCGAACTGCGCAGTCATGCAGGCACCCCTCACGTAATTGCTGAGGAAAGCGGCTCCCGCAGGAGGAGGCGTTCCTCCAGCTGACCGAGGCCTTGGCGCGTACAGCATCCCTCAAGCTACCAGACCTGAATAGGCCTTTCACGATCCAGACGGACGCCAGCGACCAGGGTCTCGGCGCGGTACTCTTGCAGGAGGCAGAGGGAGAGATCCGCCCGGTGGCATTTGCCAGCCGGGCGCTGAACCCGGCGGAGAAGAACTACACGGTGACTGAGCGCGAATGCCTCGCCATCATTTTTGCTCTTAAGAAGTTCGATCATTATGTCGAGGGGACGTAATTCACGATTGAGACGGACCATATGGCCCTCACGTGGCTCTTCCGAATCAAGGAACCCGCCGGAAGACTGGCGCGCTGGGCGTTGACACTGCAGAAGTACGAGTACCGAATTCGGTACCGGAAGGGCACGACAAATGTGGTGGCCGACGCGCTCTCCCGCGCACCCGTGGATCCCCCACCGCGCGAGGCAGCAGACTACGAAGGCGGGGCCATCCACCGGGAGACGGGAAATCCCGCCTCGCGCCCCGCTCCCCACTGTGGCGGCGTCGCGCAGCTGGCTGAGGCGATTACCTCACTGGGACCGGCGTTCAACCGAACGAAACTGTTCGAAGCGCAGCAGAGCGACTCGTTTTGTCGCGCTATCTTCGACCGGCTCAGGCAAGAGATGGATCCTGACCAGACAGGCGAAAAGACGCTCCGGCACTCCGGAACGCCGAGAGGGCCAAGTACCACTGCCCAGGAGTCCGACATTGAAGCAGATGAGCTGGAGTCTTACCTGATCGATGTGGACGGCGTTCTACTGCGCTACTTCCCGGAAGAGAGCGATTCAAGTGAGTCGTTCAAGACCGTGATTCCCCGGGATCTCAGAGTGGCAGCGTTGCGTCACTACCACGATGCGGACGGTCACGGCAGTGCGCCGAAGTCGTGGCATAAGCTGCGCCGTTTCGCTCCCTGGCCGGGCATGAAGGGGCAGCTGTGCCGGTACGTCCGGAGCTGCGCAATGTGCCAAGAACGCAAGCCCAGGGGGGGGGGGGGGGGCAGGCCACCCGGCCTGCTCGAGCCCATTGTGAGTACGCGGCCATGGGAGATCGCGGCCTGCGACTTGATGGGACCCTTGCAGCGGTCAAGCGAAGGCTATCAACATGTGTTGGTAGTAACCTGCCACTTCACCGGATTCGTCAAGATGTTTCCAATGCGGAAGGTGACAGCCAAGGGAGTCCTGAGCAGGCTGTCCGAGGTCTGGTGTCGCTACGGGTTCCCCGAGAGACTGGTGAGTGACAACGCCTCGATATTTTGCTCCAAAGTCTTTGCAGCCACCTGCCAGGCCCTCGGGATTAAGCATTGCAAGACTTCGTGTTACCGTCCCCAAGCAAATGTGACCGAGCGGCGGAACCGCGACATCAAGCCGCTGCTCGGGGCGTATGCTCGTAAGCAGCAGGACTGGGATCTGCACTTGGATTCGATTTCGTTTGCATTGCGGTCCAACCTCAACCGCAGCACCGGGTTCACGCCCGCGCTGCTGAACTTCGGCAGAGAACTTTCTACGCCGACCGATGCGGTTCTTCGTCCGCGACAGAGCGCGGCCAGAGCGGTGCCCTCGCACGAGGATTTCGCGACACGGACAAGAGAGCGACTGTCGCGGGCGCTGGACGCCGCTCGCGGAAACAGGGCTCGAGAGCGGGCGGAGCAGAAGAACACTTATGACAAAGCGCACCGCGATGCGCAGTTCGAGGTGGGCGACACCGTTCTTCGGCGAAGTCACGTTCAGAGCGATGCGAGTAAGTTCTTCTCGGCGGCGTTGGCCCCCGAGTGGGTTGGCCCCTTCGTCATCGATTCCAAGAAGTCCCGACTGACATACACGCTGAGGGACCAGAATTTTGATCTCGTCCGCGGGACAGTTCACATCGGCGAACTGAAACCCTTTTTCCCCAGGGAAGGGGATGAGCTGGTCAAGCGGCCGCAAAGGGGCATTCGCAGGCACCAACGATCTCAGGAGTTCCTGGGACCACCGCGGCACAGCTACAACACGCGTAGCCGGAGGGAACCCGATGAGATCGGAACCTCGTAGAGTGCGTGGCCCGGGAAAGGGAAGAAGAGGGTGAACGATCCGAAATCGGCGTTCCCGGGAATTTTTTTTTTTCTTTGCGGGTGGGGGGAAGGGTGTCTCGGAACCCTCAGTGTTTTTTTGTTTTTTTTCTTGTTTCTGCTTTCAATGTTTTTATTTTTGTGCACGGCGTTCTTCTGGTAAACTGTCATCGGCCCTGCGGCTGCTGCCTCGAGGCGCGGCTTGGTGTGCACCGAATGGTCCTCTCCTGGGAGACGATGAAAGGATGAGTCGCCGTTTGGACGAACACCAGCCTGGGCTGAACTGCTCGTCTTCGGGAAGCGTATTCCCCGGCCGGAACCAAAGCTCGGGGAGTCTCGTTGGACGTCCGCGACGTCACGCACGACGCCGGGGTGCAGTTCTCAGTGACATTGGACTTCCAGCCCCGCATCGCTTCGGGATGGCTGTTGCAGCTGGGTCACGACCACAGTCCCTCTCCGGCGCACCACTCCATGGAGGGCCAGTCTCATGGTGGCCAGGCACACTGCTCAAGGACCCCGTTGCCCCGGAGGCCGCCGCCAAGCCCAAGTCGACACAGTCTACTGTTAGGTGTGCGGTGGCCGCGCACCCCAGGCCTCGGGCGAACTGATGGACCTCAGTGAGGGCGACCCATGGGACCAATGGTGTGTGTGTGCGTGTGGGGGGTCTCCAGGCCAAATAAAGCGACGGTGTTCGCGAGCAGCCTAGCCGTACATCTGAATTCCGGCGTACTTCGATTTTTTGGAGAGGGGTGTATGGCGCACCGTGCATTCATGAGGGCGCCCATCAAACCACTCTGCCATCTTGGCCGCGAGGCAGCTATGCAGTTGCTTCGCCTCAGACACGATCACATGGTCGTGTCGCCGCGGGGTCGATCGGGATCTCGAATTCGGTTCCCGACGTGCCGCTTTCTCTCCTAGCCACTGGATGGCGCTGCAGGCGCCCCTAGGCAGGCGAGGAGAAACCTCCTCGCCCATCGATCGAGATATACTCGGTGTACCAGGGGTCGAAGGGTGTCTTAGAACTCCGGACGGCACCGAAACCAGCAGGCAAGTGCGGGCGACCGGATCTAGGGTAATTGTTGGACACGAGGCCTGGGGGCCCACTTTGTGTTTAGCTTTGTGCTTAACGTGCGTTTGAAAATATTTGCGTAATGTCGCGTGTATTTGCAGTGTAGATTGAGTGTTTTGTAGCGTTGTGTTTTATGTACCAATAAACGGGGAGCGGAATCCCGCTCCCGTGAGAAAACGAGGCTGGACTCGGGTTGTTGACGGACCACGTGGGAAACGGCGAATCGGCGGCGGTACGCGAATTCCTACAATTACTTCTTGAATAATTGTGTTTCACCTTGTGTTTGTAGTGTACAAATTTTATGTATGTGCCCCTCCCTACTATAATGCCTCTTCAGGCAATGTAGGTACGCAAATAAATAAATAAATGAAATCCCTTTCAGTCTATTTGTTTAAAGAAACACCGAGCGGCCATCACAGTGCTTGTTTTTCTAACCAAACATTATTTACACTCAGCACCGCGATACATGCGACTAATCATTCAGAAAGAAGTAATCGAAATTGTTCACTCTAATCTATACGCGCCTTCGCACTCAGATCAAATTTAGCCAAAAATAGCGCTTGCTCAAGTGAACATTTTCTTATACAGGATAAGCTGGCATAGCCTGGCTGTTGAGGTTTGTTCTTGACAAGATGCCGGTCAATTTAATTTGCAAATGAGCATCACCCTTGCGGATTACTGATTTTAACGCGAAAGCGTTAGGAAGCTCATATCGCAGATAAGCCGATGTAGGTGGCGTGACTGGAAAATCTTGATTGGTCGATAGGGTCATGACGTCACAGCTACATGCTCTCGCGCAGGAATTTCAAGCAACCCGCAATACTCACGTGAAACGTGACATCACGCGTGGAATGAATTCAATTCAATGTTTATTTAATGAGATGAAGATTTTAGCCCCATAATTTGGGGCCGGCTACTTCAATGCTAGTAATGGGGTAAAGAATGATATGATATGCGTAATAATTATGAAATCTGGGCATAATGAGTGACGAAGTAAACTATGAACGTGCTGCGTTAATATCACAAGCAAGTGCACTTTGAGAAGTACTACATGTACAGTAGGCTACAGTGGTACAAAATATGTGTAATTAAATCCTGCTATATCAGTAACTCGTATTCATTGAACTTAATATTTGGCTTCTATCTTTGAGTCCTTCAGAAATGCAGTTAGTAACGCTAATGCACGCTTTTGTTTCTTTAAGTCGAACCAAGGACCTAAAACTTTGGCGACAGAAAATGGACGATTGTCGAGCATCCCCAGACTAATGATTAAAACATGACATGTAATGCGAATTAAAGGTCACTGTATATGTCTCAAATGATTTCGCTTTATAAAGTAATTCCTTTGCCTTAAAGAAAAATTTCAAAACTTTTAGGCGGGATTGGAGCCCATGACCCTTCGGTTGCGAGTGAGACATGCTCCTGACCAGGCCACGCGAGGCACACTTGCACGGCGAATGAGAAGGCGATGCGAACGAGACCCGTTTAAACTATCGGGTTCCATTTTAAGCGTCTTCTAAGTTTTTGTTTTGTGAAGTAAACCGAAGTAGTATTTTATGTTCTACTCAACATGGCTGCTACTTAATTGGACACTTTCTGACGGTTTGCGTTCGTAATGGTCATAGTTCCACCGCGGGCCTCAGTGTACTTTGTTTTTGTCTAGCCCACAGACACATAAAAGTTATGTTCACCACAAAAAAAGGCGATAACAGACTTATATGTTTGATAAGTTATATGTGTGAAGAACACGTAGTTATTTAAATTAGCTTCGAAACCAGAAATGTGTGTAAGGCTGTCCCAAATCACTTACAACGTGCCTGTCGAGGATAAAAACGCCGGAAAATATTTGCAGAGCACCTTTCAGATATTTGGGGGGGGGGGGGGGGTGTTGCTTTAGGGTTGGTCGGCCCCTTTATTATGTTGTCAAATCTTCAGTTAGTTTTTAAATATATTTTTATAATGATCCATAAATTTTCTTTATAACGTTCAGAAAACCGCTTGAGACCGACACGGAAAGACGATACTCGAAACTACGCGAGCTGTTGAGTCAGCGTAAACGTGTTTTTGTTTTCTGATTGGCAGTGCGAAACATCGGGTTGCTGGGTATGCCAAAAAGGACTTTGTGCTCACATGACAGATCGGAGGGCAAATACACGAAATGTGCAAAAAGAGAGGAATAATTAATGGTATTTTTCAGAATAATTCCTTACAGAAAGCCTTACTACAAAAAGAGATGCATAAAGATGCATGCAATGAAATTCCTAATTATACATAAATAGTCCGAAGAACAGATAAAGATTCTTAAAATCCTAATATAAATCACATTTTATCAGCTTGCATGAGCTCGAAACTTCGTGAAATATGGCCTCGGGAGGGTAATGTTATATTCGGGAGGCTAATGTTATATTTACCTGCAGTTGAATCGGGCCCTCACTTGACAACTCTATGCTTCAACAGTCATGCGCTCTAGCATTTCTCTGGGCTGCCGTATATCATCGCGAGACTGCTATAAATACTGCACAACTTTACTATCAGGACATCTATTGCTAGTGTTGCGAACATCGCATTTCACCAGAAAGCTGAACTGTTTAACATGGTATGCACGTGACGTCATCACACTCTATGCTGGTGGTCATTGTGATTTCGTCTTTCTGAGAAAATCAAATTTCATTATGCAAAATGCACGCTGAAGGAGGTTCACGCTCAGTCAAAGCCAAGTATATTTGAAAGGCACGTTATTATTCTTAGTATTCTTAGTGCATCGTCATGAGCAATGGCGCGAGCATCTGGCACGACAACAACGTGCTTTTTGGCAAGAGTGTTTTTGAAAACAAAGTAGTTTCCGGGGCCACGCACTTTGGTCTGCGCCAAAGATGCAGGGAAGAGGAACCTTTACAACACAGGAGGTTTCTAAAACTAGCACCCCCCCCCCCCCACACACACACACACGCACACAAGCTCACACACACACACGCATTTCTTCTTTTTTGTTGCTTCTCCAGAGAATATATTGTATTCCTGAGGAATTGCCTCCTCCCTCTGGGTGTATTAATTCGTCAATTATATTTGTCACTTGTTAACAGCAACCCTCCATTGCTTTTATTTTGCATCCCGTGAAGTTTAAAGGGGTCATAAAACGGGGGGGAGGGGTGGGGGGGTAGCGGGTTGGAATGTTCATGACTTTTCAGAGGCGTACTGGTCCTAGTCTGGCCTAGGGTGCCTTAACGTGCGCTTTGTTTAGGGTGGTGGGTCAGGTCAGGTCAGACAACGTTTATTAAGAATTAAATTCAACTGGCGGATAACACTATGGTAGGGCCAGAGGGGAGAGGGTTATTGGGATGATGGAAGCGAGTAGGGTTGTGATTGTGGCAGCTACAAGTCTCTGCCGAGGTTGGCCGTCTTCAGAAAGTCGACCAGCGATCGGAGGATGAGGCGGCGTCGTTCGGGGTCTCCTGCAGGGTTTACCCATTCGTCGAGTGTTGAAGGTTTTCCTTCACGGTTGAGTGCTCCCAGGGCGTCATTGCGTTCTTGGTCAAGCTTTGAACATTCCCAGACCAAGTGTTCAGTGTCTGCCCTGAGATTCTCTAGGCAGTACTTGCACTGGTCTGGTTTTGGTACAAAGTCCGGATTCTTCTTCTTTTTAGAGTCCGCCCATTTCTTTGTTATTGATGGGGTGATTGCAGCTTCTGCTTGCAGTCTTCTTAGCAGGACGGATTCGTGTTTCGGAATTTTTTGGGAAGGCTTTCCCGTGCCACGTCTGTGTGCTTGTCGATATTTTTCTTCAGGGCGATCCTGGCTGCTTTAATTTCCTAAAAAGGGTCGTTGTGATGTTATAGGTTCAGGTCAAACCGCCGAAGGAGGAATTCAGTCACACCGTGAGCTTTGATCAAGATATATATATTAAAAAAAAAGAAAATAATAAACGTTCTAGTTATATACAAATGTACAAGTCAGAAGCGGTCTCACTTTCGGTCCGTCCTCGTGTGGCTGGGGGTCTTGGTTCGGTCTGGTTTTCAACGGAGCTTGGTTTGTCGGTGAGTGGTGTTCCTTGTGTTCCTTGGTGATGGTCTCGGCTGTTCTGC
>JABSTQ010000270.1:0-42725 GCA_013358835.2 Ixodes persulcatus
AAGGCGCCATCACACCGGGACTCCGATTATTGGTATTTCAAAAAGAAGGCCGTAATGCGTTCGCAATTGCGTTAAAAAATAGGTTTTACAATTGCCGTTATTAAATGTTATAGAAATGTTGCCTACAAAGCTTTTAAATTTCGTGATTATTGACGTCACGAATCAAAAGAAGCGAGGAGGCGAAGAGCGGGAGAGGAAAACGCCAAAAATAAAAAAGCGCGCGCGCGCGTGGCAATTTTTTTTTTCGATGCGGTTTTTTTTACGTGTGTATGACTACCACTTGCCTCGTTTAGACAATAAAAAAAAATACGAACCTTGGGGTGGCACTGCCTCTTAAATAAACTAACTGTTACAAAAAAAAAAAAAAAGATTGAAGGCGCTATTTAACAAACTTCGGTCCCGAACACGTCTAAGAGGTACTAGCAAATAGTTTTAATACAGAGTATGTGCAGTCAATTGAAACTCTATGCTGTACGACAATGGAAAGACAACCTAATCAAACAAGAAATAGTGATTCAATATTTTTCCCCAAAATGAATGACAGTGATCTAATTGAAATTGTAAAACAATTAAAGACTAATGAAACAACAGGGTTGGATCAAATTAGGGCTAGAGACATTAAATACCGCATCACTATAGTGAAATCCGCATTATTACAGTTGTACAATCGTATATTCTCCAGCGGCATCATCCCAAAAAAGCGTAATACATCCGTCGTTGGCCTATCTACAAGAAAGATGAGCAAAATAAATTCCTAAATTATAGACAAAAGGAATCCTTTCGATGATAAATTATATAATGTAAACATACATTACTAATGTACAACATTGGTGCTATATCGCAAAATATAGCCTATCAACTCACACGCAATATATATTTAGGGAACATATAGGAACCAGTGACCTTCTAGAAGACTTTTTTGACTATGTAAATGAAAACATGGACACCGGTAATTATGTCCTAGCTTTATTAATAGATTTTACCAGGGCTTTCGAAACAATAAGTTATGATGCATTAATAGATAAACTATATAATACTGGGATTCGAGCGAAGACACATGATTTATTCCGAAATTATTTTACTTATCGGTTTCAGGTAGTACGTTTAGGCTCAAAATATAGCAAGGAAATTAAGGTCAAACAAGGAGTACCACGAGGTACAGTCCTCGGTCAACTACTTTTTTTTTAATTTATATGTTAACAAGGTAACACAGGTTAGGTTAAAAAGTAAGCTCCTTCAATTTTCAGATGACACGGTAATTGTATACGGACATAAAAATTACGAAGTACCTGCAATGACAGTACAAGATTATATACATAACATTATGAATGGTAGCCTAAAAACCAAATAATCGTAAACGTTCCTAAACCGCAAACAATATGCTGTAGAGATAAAAAAAATCGTAAATGAATTTCCAATAAAAATGCATGATCAGAACTGCAACAACCGCTTGTGCATTCCGCTAAAATACGCTGAAATGCCAAATACCTGGGTAGGCACATAGGCAAACATTTTAAATGGGATATTCACGTAGACCAGGTTTGTAAAATATTAAGGGTATTAATGGCACATATGTACCGAATCCAAGAACTAGTACCGCGATCCGTACTTAAAATTATATACAATGCACTGGGCAAATCCGCACTTCAAAATGGAATAACAGTTTACGGGTGTTGTGCCAAGTATTTACAACCAAGGATAGAATCGATTGGAAAAAGGATAGTTAGGAATATTGGTTACCGAAGCGAAGAAACTGATCTCTCAGATTGTATGCATAAAGAACTTGGAATGTTACTTTTCAGAGATTAAATGAAGTATGATATTATTATAAAACATTTCTTCAATAAGAGTCATAGGCGGGAAAATAAAAAAAAAAAAGGAAAGGACATTAAGAACAAATAAACAATTCGTTGAACCATTTATAAGGGCAAAATATGGAGAGGCCACAAGTAAATATTACGTACCTAAGCTTTATAATACATTACCGGATGAGCTACATAATATAAAATCCCCATATAATAAAAAAAATCTAGCAAAACGATGAATAATTGAACAGGCAAAAAAAAAAAAGATTCATTAAAATGTAATAGGAATAAATAATGGAGTATCCCCGGAAACGAATAATATAAAAGGTTCTCTTTCATCTTCAAATATTCAAATTACCTCGCAAGTAACGAATTGTCGTATCCTTCAAGATATGTAAATACTAATTCAATATAAATGGACGTGTTTTACATATTTACTCATCAATTCAGAGGAATTTAATATAAGCAGTAAACGGAGGTAGAACTGCAGTAATTTTTACTTATATTGGTATGCTTGGTTGTTTTTAATTATCTGTACAATAAAAAGCAGGGGCTCCTGTCGCGTCCCACGCGCAAGCCATTATTGCCTTATGCGGACTTTATATTGTATCGTTTTCAAAGAAAGTAAATAAAGATGTTTTTTTTTGTATTGTATTGTAGATTTATATTTTACATTTTGTACGCAGCAGTACAAGGTCTATATTTTTACATATAGATATTTCTTCCTCAAATTCTTTAGCACGGCATATCGCATAATCAAAATACCTCATGAGCTGCGATTTAATTTCGCATTACAGAGATTTGTAAACGTCTTCCACATTTTATCTATTTTATTTTTGTCATCGAATTTTAAAACATAGAGGCCATTCTAGAACATGCGATATCTAAAATAGTCAAATACAAGTTTAAAAAGAGCCACATAAGCACCAGCACGTTCCAGCCGACGGATCAAAGACAGTTCACAAGCTTTCTAGAACACCCGGCGCTTTTTGTGTCGCGCCCGCTCGGTGGCACTCACCAAGCTATCAATCAGTCTAGAGCCCATTGATGAAATTCCCGCTTCGCGTAAGACAAACACATCAAGGGGCTTTGTATCAGCCCGCCCTATGGACAGAAACGACGGTTCCGCGGTGGAACATCGGATGCACATTGGCGGCAATGAAAAGTTATTCTCTTCGCTTTCTGTTTTTTGTTGCTTTTATGGTAAGCCTAATCTTTGCGTAAAAGGAGCGTCGTTCGAGAAAGGTTACTTGTGAGAGCAGTGTTAATGGTGGTGCTGGTGTGTTCTTAACATAACTAACCAGGTAACAATGCTCCAGGAGCTCCTTCCACTCCCTCACTACCGCCAGCCATGGGGTTCCTCCGCAACGCGAAAATAGTCCGCCACCGAGGCGCATATCGGGCTGACATCTCAGGGGATCGGTGTCTACTGCTCACCTGCAAGAAAAAGGAGAGAGGCTGGACACAGATAGGTTTGCCTGAACAGGCCCGGCAATCGATAAATCCTCCTCGGGCGCCCTGTGTTCCGCCAACGGATTTCTCTGATTTTGACGGACCTGACGTCACCCCTCACGGCCACTGCGTTTGCTTGTTGGTTCGCGGAGTGATTCTGTAACGTGGCTGGTACGCGGTGGTGTGTATTCGGCATACTCCTTAAAGGGATACTGAACCAATGAATTTAGTGTCCATACTAAGTGGCGCACGTTCTTTCCACGAGCCAGCAGCCGCCGGTGTGCGCGAGCACAAGCAATAAAAATGACGTCAAAGGCCTCCATTCGCGGTTAATGGCGAATTCGGGTGGTCAATCGCCGGCGAGCCCACGCCGGCGGCACAGGCAACCAAAACCGCGCCAGCGGCGTACCACGTGACCCTCTCCACCCGAACAAAAAGCGCCGGCAACTGGCGTTTCTGTTTTCCTGGGTCGCGCGTGAACTTTGTTAACCTCTTCCTCGATTATTTTATGATACAATAGGGTGTATTCACTGGCGGCCATATCTGTGTGCGCTAATGCTGAGCACGTGCTGATGGCTAGCTTTCACGGTTATTTTGCAACGTGCACCCCGCACCATCAAGTTTGCCGTTCTTGGCAGCCTATTAATGTGAGCTCGTTCTGAGCATGCGCTCTAAACAGTGACCTCAAATATGGCGGCCAGTGAATACGCCCTATAGGCACGCTGTAGGAATCAGCAACATATATTTGGACTGTGAGATGTTGGTAAACAAATTTTAATATATTTTGTTTGGATTCCCGAAGAACTATCTCCATTTTAGCAGAATCCCAGAAGGCTCACCAGCGTCGCTGTTTATATTCTATTTTCTTGTTATTACTTTTTTTCTGGAATCCTCAGCATTTTTATTTGGCTCAGCCATTTGAAATAGTAATGCGCGTTCAAGTGTCGAGCTGCAGCACTATAAATGCATTTTTTTTACAGCGGTGCAATAAAACGGTGTGTCCCATAGCAAAGTCATCTTGCGCAAGCTTTCTTGAAGATATTTTATCTTTATCTCCGTTGTTTTTGTTGCCTTTTCTCAGACCACAGAGGGGTGTCTGTCTCAATGGCTTCGTTTTCAACTCGAACTCGCTATCGGCGAGCATTGTTTAGTTGGGTTCCCTTTCCCGATTCAGATATGACGATACGGGATACAGTCTGGCAGACAAGCTGCCCGACCTCTTGAAGCTCGGGCAAAAATTGTGCCGGTAAATTGCCGGCACACGCCTGAGAAGCGCCACCCGAACGGCGCGCACTCGCCAGCCTTTGACCACGCGAACGCCCTTGCCGGAGATATGGCAAAATATTTTGCCGGGAAATGACCACCCGAATTAGCCATAAGATGACAGTAAAATGTATGGGCTTCGGGCCAAACGAGAATAAAGTCAAGTTTTTCATCTACACAGTGGTGTCTGGTGTAAAAGGTAAGCGATTAATTGGTCTAACATGCACGTAGCTTTCACTTGTAGAGATGAAAAGCCTGTATTTATCCTGCTTTGGCCCGAGGCCCATGCATTTCACTGTCCTCTTAAAGACCGACGTACAACCTCGGTTTTCTGCAGGGAAGATAATCCTCTTAGCGCTCCCCTCTCCTAAGCTGCGAGGGGGAGCCAGGTTGAGGCAAGGTAAAACGTGGAGAGGATATACGAAAGGAGGTGACGGGCAAAAGTGGAAAGTGCGAAGTGTACGTCGGCCTTTAAGCGGGAATGAAGGTCTTTGACGTCATTTTCGTTGCGTGTGCTCGCGCACACCGGCGGCTGCTGGCTCGTGAAAAGAACGTGCGCCACTTATTATGGACCCTAAATTCTTTGGTTCAGTATCCCTTTAAAGCCGGGAAAGTAGGGGGGGGGGGGGGGGGAGACACTGCTTATACATCAAAGAAAAGACCGTCTGCATACAGATTTGTACGCGAGTCACCGCGAGATCCCTGCTTCGAATGCCGCATGGCAATGCGTTCAGGGAGGGAACTTGGCACGCGGCATTCTAACCAGGGACACTGCGGTGGCCCACATTTGCAGACTATTTTTTTTTGTTCGATGTATAAGCAGTGTGACCCGGGCTGAAGAGACCATAAAATGATTTTAACCTATTCCATAGTTTTCCTCCTCAACTCATAAACACCAAATGAGAAATCACGTGGTCGGGGCGTAGTAGATATTTCACCGAATGCGATGACTCCAAGCTTCCATCGTGCTCTTTAGTCACACCATAGAACTTGTCATTTGCAAGAGATAATAAAGGCCGCCATGGCACTCATTGGCCACAAACGCGAATTCAAGTATTCGTCGACAGACTGATTGATGATGATGAGCGTCCGAGTGACGCAGTGCTCGTGTCCCATGCATAAGCCGGGTTCGGCGTACGGGCTTGGCCACCGTGGATGCAGCGCAGTGAAACGGCGGAGAGTTTTCAAAGGAAAAGAGGCAAGAAATGGTGCGCTCTATTTTCAAATTTTCGTACCGACGGGATTTTGGCTTTCTACCCTTGTATTCTAGTTTTCTTTTGTCTTATACATGGGTTGCACGTGACGTCACTCAAAGAGCACTCCGATGACCACCAGAGAAGAGGGGAAGAAGGAGCTTCCCTCTAATCAGGATCCTCTTTTGTGCCTCCCGGATTTGCACAGAAGTCGCTATTCTCCTCCCAGAAGAGTATAAAGATTCCCCTGTCACTCAAAATTCTTGCAAAAGCAGCTTCCCTCTCCTCCTCTTACACGGTGGTCAAAGGTATGCGATGTGACGTCAGTGCAACCCATGTATTGAACAATATGCGATAGGTATAATTCCAATCTAAACCAAACTATCCCAGCTCGAATTTTGTTTCTTTGTCCCTTATCTTTGCGTTTTACTGTAGTGTTGTTTCACTAGGAAAAGGCTCGATTAATGTTGAAGAACAATGTCAACTCTCTTCGCGGTGTCTGCAGCAAATTATCCCTGGATCAAGTTAAAACGCCGAATAAATTATCTAAAATAAATGTATTACTGCCCAATCCTCGAATGGTTCAACTTGCGGTGGTGGGCTTGACCACCATATCTGAGCCTAGCGTGCAACCTCCGCATGCTGACACATATAAGCGTCGCTTTAAAAAGCGAAAGACAATTGGCATCACACGCACGACCGCTGAAAATGGCAACGGCCACAAGCCCTTCGCTGGAACACATATGACTTCGGTCGTGAGAGCCACCATGTTTGATAGCCAGCCTGCCAACGTTACCTTCGTGAGCACATCATCCATGATTGCCAGGACGGCCAGTTGGACGAAGGGAGCGAACATGTCCGCTCCTGGATGGTTTATGTGCCCCTCTTTGGACTACCAGTGTACACTGTCGCCGGTTACAAAAAGCAGGACAGGCTGCTCCCGCAAAACCTCCTTCCACTTTACCAAATCGAAGACTGGACAAGAGGTGAGAGAGGAGGCGAGTGCCTCCCAGCCAGTGATTTCTCTACACACCTCTTAGGGGGGGATGTACACCCCCCGCTTGTTTTTATGAAGGCACGCCCTTCATTCGTAACGACTCCTCTATTATCAATGCCCCCCCTACCCGCCCCTTAAAAATCTACACCGCCCTCCCCCCCCCCCCCCCCCCCTAATTTCAATATTTCAATTCCTGGGGAAACCCCTGCCTCCAGCATTCGCTCGACCAAACAAGTGGCGGGCTTGGCGAGACGAGTTTGTACCGCTTTTTCTAACCGGCATGAACTAGAGCCACTCTATATGGTAGCGTAGCTGCCAGAGTAGCGACACGAAGCAAAATTCTCTAGATGCACGACGTCAGAAGCGCCTATAGTGATCTCCATTTTGGGCCTGGGAGGTTGCCATGATAACCGTACTGCTAGCGACGCCGGGCGGCAACCTTTATCTATTTGATATCTACATTCGTTAATTGAAAAGTGGTAAAATACCTAAAAGACGCTTTGCATGGAGGTACAGAGCGCGACACTGTTAGCGCGAACAAGCGATCGCCGGTTTTTCCAGTTTTTCTCTTTGAAACCAAAAGATGCCATCGAAGTTATTATTGCTACGGAAAGAGCTCAATTAGTTCCATAATGTAAGCGATAAAATTTCGTGCTCGCTAATACTATTTAGAAGTAAAATGCGAAAATGCGCCGATGTCGTGTTCGCGCTAACAGTGTCGCGATGTGTACGGCACGGGCCTCTGGAGGAGCGGTGCCTGTTTCTTCTGTGAAGTGAGACGATTTGCAGCCCGGGGACTGTCGGGCGACGGGAGCTGCTAAGTATCGTAGATTCACGAACAAGGCGAGTGGTTTTCCGCGCAGCCGGGATGGCGGCCGCTTCGTGGGACAAACGTACAGTCCTTGTACTTTCGGACTTCGCTCATATGGAACAAAATCTGATTACGCTGGCCACGACAGGACGATTGCCTTGGGACATGACTGCTGCTCGACTGCCCCATAGTAAGAGAATGTACGCTTAGCACCATACTTGTAGAAGGCGGTAGACACACCATACGTGTGTCTACCGCCTTCTACTCTGTCCTTGTCCCTGCGCTGTTTGTTTTCCGCTAATATGAATGACCAACTAGCCCACTCGTCAACACCATACTTCTTCAAGACCCAATCATTCATTCAAGATGAGATTATCTCACTGACTGGCGAGGAGCGACGTCGACGACGGTATCACCCTCGTTTTGAGCGATGAACAGTCGAAGGACAGCACGGGGGTCTACAGAAGATTGTTAACGCCATCAGAAGAGACGGACGCCGGACATGAGGTGTTCTTGCCGACAGGCCAAGTGGCCGTCCGGAAGTTTACCGGCATGCAAAAAGTCAATATTTTTTCTGGTGTAGCAAGCATACCCGTGTTAAAGGGGCCATGAAATGATTTTTTTAACTTCTTCTTCCTTAGCTTTAATCCTCAACTCAAAAGAGAGCAGTGGAATCACGCGTTCGTGACATGCTAGGGCACCGGTGTGATGACCCCAAGCTTCCACCGTGCTTTTTAAGCACACCATAGAACTTGGCATTTGCAAGTGCACTCATGTGCACTCATTGGCCACGAACGCGAATTCAAATATTCGTCGACGAATTGATTGTTGACGAGCGCATACGTCCGAGTGACGCAGTTTTTGTGTCAAATGCGTGAGCTGGGGTCGGCTGACGTCATTCTGGCTTTTGTAGGCATTGCGAAGAGGATATTTAGAACCATACACACATGATGCTAACATCATAGCACACGGACATTAACGAGCACAAAACGGGCCCAGCTACAGAAAATAAATAGTACACTCGTGAAAAATAATTGTCTGTAACTTGTTAATTCCAAAGACGAACACACCTCTGAGCATGTAAGTTTAACAGTATGTGTTGATGCATTGCTATAGAGCAGGTCATTTCATATACGTCATTTGAGCAAACGCCAGCTTGTCACTTGAAAAAAAAAAAACCCAAAAACTGCGATCAAATGCAAGCTATTGCAACGAAAGCACGTTTGTCAAAGTCTTCTGTCAATTCGTAAAATCGTCGATTAGTACATAAGGTTAAAGATCGCAGGCGCTTCCTCGCTCAAAGTTGCTGTGATTATTCGGTGACCCAGGGCTGAAACAACTTCCCCTAGGCCCTACACACGACGTATAACTTTCATTTCGATTCTCATAAATTACAACATTCAAAGGAAGCTAGAAAATGCGAAAATGTTATCCTAAAAGCTATATCGTAAAATCGTTGATTAGTTCAAAACGTAAAGATCGCAGGAGCTTCCTCGCTAAAAGTTTCTGTGATTACGCGGTTACCTGGGGCAGAAACAACTTCCCCTAGGCCCAACATGCGACGCATACAATTCGCATCGATTCTAAGACATTCCAACGTTCAAACAAGGCTAGGAGTATGCGAAAATTGCATGCAAAAAGTCTTATCGATCCTGGAACACACCCAGGAATCCGAGCACCGCTACGGCGATATGACTGATGCTGTCGCACAGGTGCTAATATCCAGAGCGATCTTGCACAGAAGAGGTATAAAGTCTCGTTCTCTCAGATCTTGACGTTATACCTGTGTCAGAGAGCACGAAGAAGTCCGAAATCGTCTTCAAGCAGCGGCACATTACGACTACCGCGCACCGACCAAACTCGTATCCATTAGGGAGTTTTAGAATAGCGCACGCTAAAGCTTTGCGTACGCAAAGAATAGCGTCGTCGCCACTGCGCAGGCTCCGAACGCAAATCAGGTTTTGCGCTTTCGTGCGCAATTTTAGCGTGCGCTATTTCTCGGAAATAGAGTGCGTACGCAAAGAGTCTTTGCGCTTCTCCAAGGAGGATTCGTGATGAGAAGTTGGCTAAAGCCAAGACGAGCAGAGTTAAAAAAATGGCGGCCTCCAGGATTATGTCGGCGGCTGCTTTGGCGGCGTCGTGAGTGCGACGTCGGCGGCATCCTCGCGACTGCAATTTTCAATACGGGACGAGATTGTACTCGGTTTGGCAACGATCACCGGCAACTTGATGCATGCGACGCACGAACATTTCTCGGCTAAGGTACGATGTGCGAAGGTCAGTACACGAGACCTCTCTTGCCGAGGCGACGCAAGCGGACACGACCGGTCAACCGCTCGCGTCGCATTTTCATGTTTAAACAAATCTAAAATGCTACTCTGGACCAAAAAACTTGTTTTTTTCTAAAGTTACAGCAAGTCGTGTGTGAAACAAAAATTGTTACTGTATCTTGGTTGCGTCGCAAGCGCGAGATGCTTGGGCTTTTACGTCGCGACGGAGAAACGCTATTCTAAAACTCTCTTGCGTCTCGTGCGCTAATACAAGCGCTACATTTAGCGCTAGCGTGCGCTAAAATTGCGTACGTTATTCTAAAACTCCCTATTAACTCTGGGCGCTGCCATCTTACCGGTGACATCACGGCTCTTGCGAGGTCACGTGACGAGTCGTCACTCGGTTGCCAAGGAAACCGAGCCAGCTCAGCTGGTCGCTATGGTACCGCGTGTAATCAATCACGGCGAGAGGCGGCACAGGGAAAAGCGTGGCGCTACGCTGCCATATAGAGTGGCTCTAGCATGAACCAGACACCGGCAGCGCGCCATCGCCGGAAATAAAATAAAAAGATATAACGCAAAAAAAAAAGACGTGTGCTAGCTCAAAAAAGAGAAAGAAGCATCGTGCAGCAAAAGAAGTGGAGGCAACAACTCTTGGCAAATTCCACAGGAAAATAATTTTGAGAGCATGCCGAGTGGCTTCCGCCAGAAGTTTGGTCTTCTTTCGAAGTCTGCCCGTGGCATCCAACGAATTTCTTTTTCTTTCGTCGCGGAAAGAAATAATAAACATATACTGCGTCAAGTACGGTACTGCTATACTCCGTTTACCCTTGAAAGGGCACTCCGGCGTTTTTTTCAGCTGTCCCAACCAACCATATTTTATGGAATCACAGGCCCTTACCCTTTTCGATATGCTACCTAGTACCGTAAAATTCCGAGTTATTGCGAAGCCTTGAAAATGATGCCGAAACCAACATTCAAATATACCCGCGCATTTCGCTGCCGTGACGTTAGGGGAAGACAGGCTCGCTGGTCGAGCGGGCAGCCTTAAAAAGGGACTATGCCGAGCATTCGTTTCGTGCTGCTGCGCGGGTTCTGGAGCGAACTTCCAAAGTGTTCATTCGACAACATGAAACTGCATGTAATCAGCTGCGAACAAAATCTACAGTTCAACGAGTGAACCACTTTTTTCTCCTGGCGTCACTTTTTCATTGTTGGCCGTAAATACTTTCACCTGAAAAAAAAAAAATATGGTGAGGTTTTAAATAGTAAATTTATAAATTAAAAAAATATTTGTTGGTGTTTTTCTTTTTAGTTTTGGTAGTTTCGCAGATTAGCATTTGAGCGCGATTGCTTTATCGTAAATGGCTGCGATGAAGCTCTCTTGTAAGATTGTTGCTGTTTGGTTTTTCTTCAAATAAACTTGCAACTTGCCGTGGCAGGGTAACAACGACAGGGACGTTCTTCTCGAGCCTCCGGCGCAAACAAGCTTCCTACTTTTAATAATGGTTCGGCGTTTCCTGAGCCTCGAGTGTGCACGTGCCAGACAAAGCACGGCGGAAGGCAACAATTAAGCGCGCGCCGGGTGCCGGTCACCCGAAAAGAACTCCCTGCCAATTAGCGGCGAGTTGTTTTGGTGACGCCCTCCTATGGTTCCCTCTCGTGACGTCATTAGCTTGCGAACAACACGTTCGATGATGTTAATAACGAGCATCGTGCGAAGATTGAAATCATTGCGCTCTGAACCCAACACTCCCAACACCGTCAGAATTGAAGTTCTTACATTCCTCTCATTTCCGTCGATGAGAAATCCTTTGCTGGCGTCAAAGTCAGCATTCGGCCAATCGTGTAAGGTCGATCACAGCGACGCTTTCGATCACTCACGTCGCCCATAGGGCGTATTCACTAGACGCCATATTTTATGGCAATGTTTAGGGCACATGCTCAGAACGAGGTCACATTAAAAGGCTTCTGAGTCCGGCAGTCTTGTTGGTGTGGAATGTACGTTGAAAGAGAACTGTGCAAGCTGGCCGGCAGCATTCCCTCAGCCGTCACGCACACAGCTATGGCCGACAGTAAATACTCCAGTGTTCACGGGACGCCATATTGTTGAGCCTTGTTCCACAGCGCATGCTCAGAACTAGCTATAATTTATCGTCTTTCAAAAACGGAGATTCCGGTTGTGTGGAATGGACGTTGAACGTGCATTCTCGCGCATTCCACGCAGACAGTGAAGTGAAAGCTATGGGTGTACTCGTGTGCTCGCGAACATTGAGCATCGATCAAAGCTGTGGACGAGCCGCGTTCGCTTCTTCTGAAACGCCGGAAAAAGCGGTACTCGGAGCATCGTTCTGAGCATGCGCTGCGAACGACGCCCAACAAAATGGCGTCCCGTGTACACCATTCTAATATTTACAAATTCTCAGAGCCGTATATTAGGAGAGTTTGGACAATAGGCGAAGCAGAGGCCGCCGCCAGCGCCGAAAACTCCCCCCGCGGTTAGAGCGTAAACTAAAGGTACGACACAGCGTCGACCAATCAGGAGACCGCGACGTCACAATATTGCAAACGACATTTAAAGCGTGAAATAGAAGCGTTCAATCTCGGCCTCTCTATAGGAAGTATTCACTGGCGGCCATAGCTGTGTGCTCGGCTGCGGAGCGCGTGCTGACGGCGAGCTTCCACAGTTCTTTCGCCACGTGCATTCCGCACCACTAAGATTGCCGGTCTTGGCAGCCTATTAATGCGAGCTCGTTCTGAGCATGCGCTCTAAACAATGACCTCAAATATGGCGGCCAGTGAATACCTCCTATACTCCATCCCAGAAACGTCTGCAGTAAAGACAAAGGTACAGGCGCGTGAGCCTAGCTCAGCGAAATGCTTTTGTTTGTACGAGAACTCGCGCATAGGAGCGTATTGATAGGAGGCACTTTCCAAAGCCACGCGCTCGTGCCCATGACTTTGTCTGCACTGCTGATGTTTGTGCAGATGGAGTATCGGCGACAATTTGCTCTGGGCCGGCTTGCTAGAACAGCGTCTAAGCTGAGACTGGTTGAAAGAAAACAGTGCAAAGGGTGAGGCGCGCGAGCGTCTTGAGACGCGGAGTTCCGCTCGGCTCGTGCGCTGGCTTAGGCAGTGCTTTCTTTCCCCGTCTCAACTGAGACGCTGTTTCTAGCAAGTCGGCCCTGGTTTGGGGCGGCTCTGCAAATTCTCAGCCTGGAGCGCCATCTACTCAGCCCAGCATGCGCATATGTTCGTCGTTCGGCAAGCGAGCAAGTCACGTGCCATACGTATGAGCCAACGTTACTATACTTCGTTTCACCTTATGTGCGAGCGAAGGCAAAGCTGGAAGCGCGAGCACGAAGGCTCCGTGCGTTCAGGCTTTGCTCGAGCGCGCGAGCTGGGCAGAAACGCAAAAAGCGCTGGTCTCGCGCTTCAAGCTTTGGCTTCGCTCGCAGATAAAATGAAACGAAGTATAGAAGCACTCAGTTGGGAAACTGCCATAGAGCCTGCTTTAAAAAAGTGGCTCCGATCCGTACTCGAGAACCGAGCTAATGGCGATCGCAACGCCGCCATTTCTCCCGCAGTGTACACTCTGGGAACTGCACGGCTGCACGTCGAGTCGGGCAAGGGCTGGTGGCGACATCTCGCAGGGCCATCTCGTAGTATCTATGTAAAGCAACTTTCATTTTTCAACTCGTCAATAAAGGGTGGCGCTGTTATCGTATTTAGATCGGTCTCGGTGGACGCCGGCGGCCCAGGTTTCAAGGGTGAGTTTCCCAACTGAGGGTTTTAGTAGCATGAGCACTGAAAATCGAAGCGGTCAAGCTGGAGTCCCATCTCACCGAGGCCTTGCTTGGGCACGTGTAAGGAAGCACGTGCAACTGCAGGCCTGCCAATGTCACCTTCACGCGCATGCTGCATGTGCTTGCGCGAATGGGGCACCAGCCGGGACGCCGTGCTTGCGAAAATGTATAGTGTCACTGGAGCACACAATCGACGAGCCCGACCGCGCGGTAGAAAACGTTTTACTTCTCAGGCGTGTTACCCAGATTTGAGCAACTTATTGTGTGCCATGTGCTATTATTCTAATGCCCGTGTCCCACTAGAGCGACAGACAGAAACAGAAGACAGCGACAAGCCTCAAACCCATGCAGCATGCTAGCGATGGTACCTTTGGCAGGCGTTTAGTCGTTCGGTGCTCGTGAAGTAAGCACGAGCGAATGCAAGCCTGCCAAAGATACCCTCGCGTGCGTAATGCTCGTGTTTGAGCATGGCCTCCTTTATTCTACAAAACCTGTCAAATCGCGAAAGACTGGTTTGAGGCATGTCGCTGTCGTTTGTTTCTGTCTGTCGCTCTAGTGGGACACGGGCATTATGGCTAATTCGGATGATCAATTGCCGGCGTAATATTTTGCCAACGTGCGGATAAGAGCGGCCCAAGAAGTTTTGCCATGTGCGCTAACGTTACTTCATTTTGTTTTACCTTTAAAATCTGTATGTGCTCGTAAGAAACACAAATACGTCCGGCTTCATTAACTGTACTGTAGTTTCCAAAACGCTGCAACGAAAGGAGTGTTTCCAAAACGCCGATGCCGGCGGCGGCGGCGACGGCGACGCCGCTCAAGCAGGAAACGGGCGCCTAAGGGTTGCGCTCTAAAATTATTACATAAATGAACGAAATATCTTACCTATAGTTTTCCACAGGTTCAGAAACTTGGCCCAAGGCGTTCCCGCAAAGCTCTCTGGCCACCATGATTAGAGGTATCCTCCTTTCCACCCGCCTCCTCTCCGCTCTGCTCAGGTGGAAAGAGGGCTTCGAAAGGGCTTGAAAGCCTCTTGAACCTCCGGCTGCACCGACCAGAGCCACCTTCCACGAAGACCGTCTGTTCCCCTCCTCCTGGTTCATGTCCACGAGTCGCCTGCAAGGAATTGTACGTTCAAACGGGGGGCGGGTTTAGTTAGAGGAAACCTTATGACCTCTTTTGACATATGCTTCTTTAGTTGGTGTTCCTACCTGGACAACCCTATTAGCTTTTTTTTATTTATTTACCTATTTATTTATTCGGTAAATCTTGAAGTTTTGCGAATATATTCATCTGGATTACTTTGTTACATCCTCTGCCAATGTAGCTATAGTGAATACCCCGATCTCGAAAGCCACCCTAACCGCTCATTCACACTGGAAGCGGATCCGCGTTCACAAAGCGGTTGCAAACGCGGTTGTATAAGGATCCAGTGCAATTGCACGCGCACTTGATGACTTCGAGTGCGCGTGCAATTGTACTGGATCTTTATACAACCGCGTTCGCAACCGCTTTGTGAACGCGGATCCGCTTCCAGTGTGAATGAGCCCTTACCGCTCATTCACACTGGAAGCGGATCCGCGTTCACAAAGCGGTTGCAAACGCGGTTGTATAAGGATCCAGTGCAATTGCACGCGCACTTGATGACTTCGAGTGCGCGTGCAATTGTACTGGATCTTTATACAACCGCGTTCGCAACCGCTTTGTGAACGCGGATCCGCTTCCAGTGTGAATGAGCCCTTACCGCTCATTCACACTGGAAGCGGATCCGCGTTCACAAAGCGGTTGCAAACGCGGTTGTATAAGGATCCAGTGCAATTGCACGCGCACTTGATGACTTCGAGTGCGCGTGCAATTGTACTGGATGTTTATACAACCGCGTTCGCAACCGCTTTGTGAACGCGGATCCGCTTCCAGTGTGAATGAGCGGACTACGCCAGGCTCAGTGAGTACCAACATATCGGTGTCGCATCCTTGCCCGCGGTGCCAAGCTCTTTGTGCACGCGCGTTCTCTGGCGTTTCTAGAGTTCCTGTATCAGCGGCGAGATGTTTCGGTGGCGCCCTCGTTCGGTTACCTTTCGTGACGTCATTACCTTGTGAAGAACAAGTTCAATGGTGTTTGTAATGAGCAGGTGGAAGCCTGAAATCATAGCGCTCTCAAAGCAACAGTGCCAACACCGTCAAAATTGAAGTTCTTACATTCCTCTTATTTCCGACGATGAGACATCCTTTGCTGACGTCAAAATCAGCATTTGGCTAATTGTGGTGGGCCGACCACAGCGACGCTTTCGATTGCTGACGTCGCCAATAGGCTCCCACGGGAGCCAGAGTTGCGCGATCACGTGAGGAGCCGGATCAAGTGTCGTGCAGCAAAGTAGACGTTGCACGCCCCCGGCGTACGTTACCCTGCTTTTGAGCGCGCCGCGTGCCTCGAACGCGCGGCGCCGCTATTCGCCGAATTCAGTCACGTGAGGAGCGGGATCAACATGCCGTGCAGGAAAGCCGGCGCTCCGGGTGTGAACGCGCAACTCTGGCTCCCGTAGGGAGCCTAAAGGGAGTATTCACTAGCGGCCATAGCTGTGTGCTCGGCTGCGGAGCGCGTGCTGAACGCGAGCTTCCACAGTTCTTTCGCCACGTGCATTCCGCACCACCAAGATTGCCGGTCTTGGCAGCCTATCAATGCGAGCTCGTTCTGAGCATGCGCTCTATACAGTGACCTCAAATACGACGGCCAGTGAATACCTCCTATACAGGAACTCAAGGCGTTTCGAGCCCGCGGCGCCACCGCGCTGCTGGCGGGAGTTTTTCTTATTAAAAACTTCTCTCGTTTGAAACGGACATCTCTCGCTCGTCTCGGGGGCTCACCCGGGTCTTTGGCGCTTAGGCCTAGCGTTCGAGAACTGCCGCACGACAGCAGATCAGATGTCCTGTGACCCATATACCTTATAACTCAAACAACGCTCTAAGTTGGACAGTTCGAGTGCATACCATAGAATGTACTAATTTGAGCTTTTACTAAAGTTATGTTTTTGGTGGAACCTCGAATCAACCTCACAAATCAGCGTCATCTTGTTTTAGATATACTTCTCTGGAATGGAATCCTCCCTTTCTGGTTGATTTGATCACTATTTTTTGATAAAGTTATGAGTGATCTGATTGGATTGAATCGTTTTTCAAGCGCCATTTATAGAAACCAAGAATTCCATTTGAATCAGTAAACAAAACTTCGTAGCACAAGCTTATTATTCATTTTAATTTGTTCAATTGCATGTATTGGAATGAGATTAATTATTGTCCCGTTGAATTAAAAGACAGTGTCTTTCTCACTTTTCCACTCCTCTGAAACCACTGATTAGCTTTCACTGCCTGGCAAAGAGTTTAATTGCCACAAACTGTCAACTAGCTGGTAAGTAATGCTTGAAAGCACTAGACACAGCAACACGTATGTTGTGACAAGCACTATTTTACTTGCGACGTTTTGTTTTATTTCTGTTTTGCCCTAGAGCGCGTGAGAGAGCTTCTCCAGGCATGAGCTCTTGGTATTGACAGTGGTACGGCATATCGTTTCTAGGTTTTCCCGCCCATAATAATCCAAGTGCCAGTTTGTTTTAATACAAGCGTCCCTGAATTTAATCTAGTTGTACTCCGATCGAAGCGGAAATGAATATAATTCCAGTTTTCTGCAATTTAATCCCAACGCCATCCATTTTAATGAAAGAGCCACTCCGTTGAGCCGTCTGTTTATATATGTGAATTAACAATGATTGCTGCTCGTCTGTAAGAACTGCTTTAGAGGTCTGAGATGCTAGCAAGTCAGGAATGAATTTTTAATGTATAAGCGCGTTTTATGATTGCTTTTTCATATTCCAAAGCCATGCCTTCGCGGTATGCTTGCGCCGTGCCGCAATTTCATGAACGGGCGTTGACTGCTCCTCTAAATCGTCTGCAAAAATTTGACGGTTTGCTTGCGCCGTGTCGCGGTTGCAGACGTCGCATGTTGACTAAACGATTTTTTGATAAAACGTTGTTCGAAGAGTTGATTGCTACGGGAGGCCGAAGAGCAAAAGAAAAACAATTCTTGTCGATTTTATATAGGCTTGTAGCTTTCAAGTTTTCAGCAGTGCCCCTGGCGAGCTCAATAAAATATATTTTATGGAGCGTTTCGTTTGCTTGTTATTTGCTCCGTTCGATTTACTTGCTCCTTTTGCTCCGGTACAAAAAAGTGTAGGGCACTGTACTTCCGGTATGCGTAGTGAGATACGACCGGTAGTACACCGCCCTACACTTTTTTGCACCGGTGCAGGAGGTGCAGGTGAATCGAACGAAAATATTATGCTCCTTTATGTTGCTCACGGACGCTGCAAAGAATAATAAAAACAAAGCAGCTGAAAGGAAGGCGCTCTTAAAGGTGTCCTGAGGAGGTTTCTGAGATTGCCTAAATAAGGGGACAACTCACTCTGCTGGCTCTAAGCGTTTTAGAAACCCCTAAAAGAGGACGATACGTGGCCGGTTTTTGCTATTAAGAAAGCAATCAAAGATCGGAACACAGCGATTCCATCTCCGGCGATAAGAGGAGCATGTCCCGAAACCAAGACCCCTCTCAGTCAATAGCAAGCGAAGGATTCTCGCGCCACCGACCGGTGGAACCTGTGGGATTTCCCTTGCTGCTACCCGGCTCGCACAGCACACCGGTTCAACATCCCGTAAACATTTAATGAGCACTATTGCCCGCGCCGCGATCCCAAAAGATCCCGCACATACGCTGTGACGGCCCTTTATCAGCGGCGGAGCGCCGCTCGCGTGGCCAGTTGGGCCCCCTCGAGGTGAAGATGACCACTGACGATCGTCAGAGGGGCAACCTGGGCCGAACGCTTTGAATCCCCAGGTTGCCCACAAACCGGGGAGTGATATCTCGAATGCGTGCGGATCGTAACCCATGCAGCCCGGACTACGATTCACCCATATATCATTCTATATACTCACAAAGCCTGGCAGTTCGACGATGGAGCCATAGAGTGCCCGGTCGCTGATTTGGAGCGCGAGGATCTTGTAGCACGTACAGACCATCAAAGAGCTATTTCTTGGAAAACCTGGACGCCAGCGCTCAGCTTTTGCAGCGGCGAGGACCCGAAACCCACTTGTTCGCTCGAGAGAAGTGTGTTTCGGCGTCTCGCCGCAGCGGGGTGCCAGTCACGTGGGGCGCCAGTCACGTGGCTCCCCTCTCATTCGTTGTCTGCCGCTCCACCTTTTCCATTTCGGCGGCCGCTTCTCGTGGCAATCTGCCAGGCTTTGTCAGTATATAGGAGGTCATGGCAGTACTCTGTGTTTTCCAAGGGGAGGCGCAGGAGCTGGTTCGATCCACTTGAGTTGAATGATGTTGGGTCTGTCGTCCACGCTCTGCGCGCTGTCTGCTGCGGTTTGCATTGTGGTGTGCTCACCCGGAGTGATATTATTCGATGACGTTTCTAGACACGCTTAATGTGCGGCGAAGCTGTAAAGGGCACGTGGAGACTTTTCTGTAAAGCTCTGTTTATAGACCTTTTCTGTTTCCTGTCGTTCTCAGTCACGTGGGTTCCGTATCTGGTATGCGGAGCGAAAAAATAATAAAACGTTTGAACCTGGAATATTCGAGAAAATATAGGTGAGGCAAATCAAGAATGTGTGACAATCACGCATTTTTCGTAAACACCTTCCAGCTGCGGGGAGAGATCAAAAAGATGTTTTACCGCATACCAGAAGTGACGATATTCAAGATGGCTGCGCGCTTGTGGAAAAGGTGTATACTCCGTTCACCGTTAAGCTGAGACTGCACCCAGTGCACGAGATCGCCGCGTTGAAAAGGTCTTCCACAATGCGAGCACTCACGCTAGAAACGCGCGCCTCAAAGTGAGGAGCACGGGCACACTCGCGCTTGAAGCTTTGGCTGCAGTCTCAGCGTGGGAAATTGACGCTCATTACCCAAATGGCTCATATTTGATTTTTCTACGGTACAGTTCCCGTTTGTGACCGAAAACAGCACATCAAAAGTAATGCCGAACGACGGGACATGTTCGATTCGACGTTTCTCCGTAAATTGATGTCCTTCTTTAACAGTGTACGGTGCCTCGAACGCATTTCGGACAGCTGTGTTTTCCGCGTTCCCAAATCGGTTCCCTTCATTTCCGGATCATGACGTCATAGAAGTTCCATGTTGACGTTGGCCGCGATCCTGGCGGCGTGCACCAGCTGTGATGGATGTGCAGACGCCTGTTCTGCTCTATAGGTCACTCTTCAGATTGACAGTCCACGGAAGCTTCGGCGGTCACGGGTTGCGACGCAGCGACAATTCGCGTCTCCAGCTGGCTGCTCGTTCTCCCGCGGCGGAAACGGGAAGCGCTCTAGGGAGTGTCCCCCGGTTCTCCTGCTCAGCGGGCACGGCGGGACTGCTCGCGATCATGGCTCGCGAAATGCCATTCACGAATGCAAACAAAAGTCTTCCACTCTTCCAATGTAGTGCTGCAACCGGTATGGGATTTCACCTTATTTGAGGGTTTTAGTATTGCGTATAGAAGCAAACGCAAGTGCTGTGCGTTGTGTTAGAGTTAAGTGCTCCACACTGCGCATGCGCGTCGTCGCCATGCTCCAATCCAAGTCAACAATTTCGGGCTCTGTGCACGCGCAGTGTGGAACACGAAACACACATTGCTTGCGTTTGGTCGTACACGCAGCGCTAACACTCACTACTGTTTCACCGGTTTCCAACGCCTGCGAAATGTGCTGCACTAAGCAGACGTGCAAGCGGGTAGGCGTTCCTTCGAACTGGAAAAGCTGAGATTAACAAAACAACGGCAAGTAAAAATTAAAAAAAACAAAACAAAAACTAAATCACCTAATAAAACTTGTAATAAAAAAAAATCATTTTCTCTCTTTTATATTTCGGGGGGCGGGGGGGGGGGGGGGGGGGGGGGGGGGGGGTAATTTTTTCCGGAAGTATTGGCGGCGACTTCCGAAGTTTTGCCGATTGTCAAAAGTAGTGACTTTGATAGCACCAAATGTTTTACTGTCAATTAATGCAATTATACGTGGATCTCTCAGATTCGCTAGAATGTTTTGATTTCATAAAATGTTTATTTTATAACTTGTTATTTAAAAATGCTGCAGTAAATCTCATAACGTCTGTTTATTCCGAAATAAAGCTTTTGTCTTGCCTGTGAATAAAAGTTTATTCTGTCGCCTTTTTGTAACTACACCTTTTGTGACTTTGCCCTGAATAAAGTTGTATTAAAATTCAATTATCCGACTTTTCAAGTATTTGACTTTTCAGGTATTCGAATCTCAACCGTGGTTCTCCGTCCTCACACCAAAGGTAAGAAGGTGCCCGCTTCACATAAAATACCCTGGGCGTAGTTTCTTCTAACTGTCAGGACTTACTTGCATCAGGAAGCCTACTTAAATTTAAAAAAAATAACCACACACGTGCCCCACTTCTGTATGAAATGCACAGTGTTGTACCAAGACGAGGGAAACTCGTCGGTTGAAGCGGAATGAAGAAGCGCGAGCGCCTTGATTTGAATAGTCCCTCTGGCGTACGCGCTCGCTCCACGAAAGTGCAGGTGAAAGATTAATTCGACGTGGCAGGTTCAGGCGAGTTCGTGAGAAAGTAACGCAAACAAAAAGAGCGAGGACTATCCTCAGTATATTTGTTTCCTTTCTCGAACGGAAGTAATACCCTTGACACGGGCAAACTTAACTGCAGTTACGCTAAGCCACAGTCAGCGCACAATACTTACCGACAACATTCTGCGGCTATGCAGTCAAAGCTATGGGCGAACGTGCGCTTGAGCATCTTGAGCATCTATCGAAGCAGTGCACGCGCGCTCTTCACGTGTTATGGAATAGCTGTCCGAGAGTATACTACGGCATCTGTGGTGCCGCGAAACAGCAGTTAAGCTGAGTTAACCGCGGTTAAGTGCGCCCGTGTAACAGGGGTATAAGAGTAGTTACGCGCTTGTATTGGTATTTTGTTGAGGCGATCAATGGCTGGGCTACAGAGGGCGCGTTCTTTCCGACGTTTCAAGTTTCGAAAAGATTTCTTCTGTACCTCACGTAGTGTAGCAAAAACACCACAAGCAGGTCGGAGAGCAGCACTGTTCTAACGTCATCTCCTTACCAGGCAAAGCAGATGTTGACGAAAACAAGTAAGGACCGGCGGTATACTGCCCCCCCCCCCCCCTGGTTCCCTTTCAAAAAACAACAACAACCGTGAAACCGACTAGAAAGATTATTAGTGATCTCCCGAAGAAGCGCGCAGTGCCCCAGCGTTCTGCAAATCGTGCGATGCAAACCATAAGGGACTGGCAGTGCCTGGTATTCTTTGGAGCTTTGGAGCCATGCAGCCCATCATTCAGTACGGATCGAGTGCATGGAATGCAAGGCGTGGACTCACGAAGAGTGCGTTGGAACTCACACGGTGCGTTTCAAGTATTTGTGTATTTCAGAAAACTGAACGCATATCAGGTTTTTAAAGTGTGTCTCGTTGTACTCCACTACGTTGTCTCTTTTTTTGCTCCACGGGGCGGGGCACCATTGTGTGACTTTCAGATATTGTAGTTTTGTTTAATGTTTCGCTTGCTCCAGTTACTAAATATTTACTGTGCAAAGATTCAAGACATCTTAGAAAAATTGGGTTGTGTGTAGGTTTATACAGCCTAGAACTTGGCCTGCCTCAACGGGCGACGAATCTCCCAGCTGTAGGTGAGAAATTTAGCCAGTGCAGTACATCCGCTAGCCTGGGGTCTTTAACGTGCACCACGCAGGAGTGATACACGACCGGACGCCGGTACGATGCTCATCCAGATCGAAACGGGCAGGGGTGGGGATTGAACCCAGGATCCCTGGGTTCTGCAGCGCGAGCTTTCGCTCCACGTGCTCCGAGCTGGTGTGCGCTAGCCCACTCGGCCACCGATCTCCCCCCCCCCCCCAAAAAAAAAAAAGAAAAGAAAACGAACCGGTAGCACACAAGAAGCCTAACGTGCACGTTGTTTTCTCTACAAATACTCTCCAACCCAGTGCGCCTCAGGTTCGCCCATCGCCCCACAGGTGGCAGCACATATTCGCCAAAAGGTCCATTGAACCCCGGATTCCTGAGTTATACAGCGCGAACTTTCGCTCCACGTGCTTCGAGCTGGTGTTCGCTAGCCCACTCGGCCACCGATCCGTCAAGACATCGTAGAATATCCCCATGCTACGTTTTTTTTTTTTGTTTTTTTTTAAATATTGAAGCACAAATAAAGATTACCATTGAAATGAACACGTTTCTCTCAATTTGCCCCTCCTTATCATACCAAGGTAATAAGAAACACACGCAATTAAAAAGAAAAAAGAAGAAAATAACGTAGTGCTAGCGGTCCAAAACAGATGCTAAAGATGTAGAACTATCTGCTTTGTCATTTGAAAGTCATAAGTGGGTTTCTGACATTTGAAACGAGAAAAATGGTTGCCGAGGACATCTGGAATACGTGAAGCCGAATGGCGCCAGTTACCGACAACGGCAACTTTGATTTGAACGAACTACGGGTAGTACAGTTGTCTGGCGGGCCGTCAAAAAAGGCATAGGCATGCCTGACGAGGCGACAGCCTCCTATACTCCGTTTCACCTTATATTGTACCGCAGACAAGGCTAGAAGCGCAAGCTCATAGCGTTGGGAGCTACTCTTAACGCACGAGAGCTTATGTCGCCGAGATGTGCCCTAGAGCAAGGAGGTCGCACTTGTAGCCTTTCCTGCGGTACATCATAAGGTGAAACAGAGTATAGACCCCTCCCCTCACCAGTCACATTATTCAGCAAGCCCACAGAAAGGGAATGTTCAGTAGTGAAAAGAAAAACACATGACCGGGACAAACCAAACATAAAAAATGCACATCAACAACAAAAACGAAAAACGCTGTGTAAAAAGAACGACCCCCCCCCCCTCAAAAAAAAAAAAGACAAGAAAAGAAAAAGAATAAAACACAAAGCCAGACATTTGTAAGAGCACCCCTTTGGGAGAGCCTCGAGCAAAATCAATCTTTGTTTCCATAAAAAAAAAAAAAAAAAAAATTGCGTTTTGTTTTGTCTCTTTCTCTGAGTTCCAGAAACGCGCGAGAAAATTGTGCCGCGAAGAAATCAACCTGAATAATCGAGACCGTAATCCTGTGTCCTGTACACGTCAAATAGCGATTCTCGAACGAAAACATTTTTTTATTACAAAAACAAACGAGACAGATTAAGAAAAAAGAATCTAGGAACGTTCATCGCTGTCGAGTGTCGAGTTATACGTCCCTCTTTTTGTTTTGTGTCTCAGTTACTTTATTATCGTACTCTCGACGCGAAATATATAACCTCCGTAACCCTAGCGTTGCTGGAGTTGATAATGCAATTTTCTAAAAGCGCTGTTCATTTCAAACTTCTTTTTTTTTTTTTGTGGGTGTGTGTTAATTGGCACCGTCTATGTGTGATGTCCTTTCATTTGATATCCGCCGTTCGTTTCCTCTAGCCATTTATTTTATTTACTTTTTGGTGACTGGGCATCGACGCTGTTTTGATCGCAGGAAGCGCTTTACTCACAATTTGTTCAAATAATAAATCCTCCACGTCCTCCCATAGGAACCGTGCACATCTAATTCAGGCCCCGACCAGGGCGCCCCTAGCGGCAAACGGGTCCGTTCCATCGGGGAACTTCTGCCAGTCGCTGCGTTGGTTGTGCGTTGTAGCGGGTTAGCGCTGTAATTTCCAAGGTAGCTATTCCGCACTAAGAAAGTCACAACAATTGATGCGGCAAACAATAGGTGACCGCCGCGACATTGAATCATCTTCGACGTATTTCTGTACAGTGAATAAAAGGAGCCCCACTGAAATTTTATATTTTTCTTCATCATTACGCTAGCTGAGACCAATTTCCTCAAATTCATATAACCATATCTTTTTTCACATGGCGTCAACATGCACCAGGTGCCTTTTATAAAAAAACTAGTGAAATGAAACAATGGAGTATCTTCTCACTCTCCAGCTTTAACGGGCGTTCAAGATGTGCAAGCGCATGCGAGCCCATAACTTTGACTGCATAGCCACAGAATGTTGTACAAGACTAAGCGGAGTGCAAGTCCGTCTGCTTCTTTTGCTGGGGCTGTGGTTACGTCAGACAGACGCCGAGCTCTGATTGGTTCTCTCTGAAGCAGGCACGTAGCCAGGATTTTGTTCCGGGGGGGGGGGGGGGGGGGGCGCCCATGACAAGATGCTGTATGAGGGGGAGGGGGGAGAGGAGGTCCCAGCAAAATGGAAGATTTCGGGGGGGGGGGGGGGGGGCCCTGGCCCCATGGGCCTCCCCCCTGTATACGTGCCTGCTCTGAAGGATAGCGGGTAGACTTCAAAGCAAGCTGCGTTGACGTCTACCCGCTATTCTTCAATCAGAGCCAATCAGAGGTTGGCGTTCTGACATCACCACAACCACTGCAAAAGAAACAGACGGACTTGCACTCCGCATAGTATCGTTGCGTCGGCTGCAAACAAGCAGCGCCAAAACGTGCACCGTCACGGCGCTCGTCCTTTTTGAGCTTTCGACAAAGACACCAATCACGAGCAGTAAACGCATGCGCCGCCATTCTGCACTTCGTGTGTGCGTGATTATTTTAGCCAGTGACAACTCCCCATCCCCCCTCCCCCTCCCCCAGAAACAGCAAGCGCCTCTAAACATGTACTTTTGGCGCTGAAATATTGACTTCGACAAATTGTCGCGTCGGCGGTGTGTTGGAAAGTTAGACGAATGCAGTCTTCACCACGTATTCATCAGATTAGCGGACATTATAAATTAGGAAATAATCGTCAGGGTAAGTTGACTAATTAACTAGAGATCCGATCATTATTTGTAATAATTGGGCCAAGGGGTCATGTTTGCAATTGCAGTATTGACTGCAGTAATTATAAAAGGCCAGAGCGATTTAAAAAAAAAATTGCAAAATGGTGAGGTGGGGAGATGTGGACGAGTCGGTGCATGATCAGAGAAATAAAGACGGCGCAAGCACAAGTATCCAAGACAGACAAACACAGCGTTGTGTATGTCTCTTACTTGTCTTGGTGGTCGTTTTTTCGTTGTTTTTGTAATGCCGAATTAGAGCGCAGCTCTTGAGGAGGAGGAGGGGGAGGGGGGTATGGCCCTCCTCCCCCTCACCTCCGCTCTTCTGCTGCTCTCTCATTTAACGGGAAGTTTTCGCTTAATTTCCCGATAAATTTAGCGGAAAAGTTTTTCCGCTAAAGTTAGCGGAAAGTTTTTTTTCTGCTAAAAATGTTTCTGTTAAATTTAGCGGGAAATATTTTACGATAAATTTAGCGTGAAACTTTTTCTATTGAAAACTTTTCCGCTAAATTTAGCGGGGAAATGTTTTCGATAAATTTAGCAGGGATTTTTTTTCCCTACATTTAGCGGTGAAATGTTTCCAATGAATTCAGCGGGGAAACTTTTCCGCTAAACTTCGCGGGGAAATTTTTTCGCTAAATTCAGCGGGAAAATTTTTTCGCCAGACTTAGCGGAGAAATTTTTTCCCTAAATTTAGTAGGGACATTTTTTCGCTAAATTTAGTGGAGAAATTTGTCCGCTAAATTTAGCGGGGAAATTTTTCCGCTAAATTTAACGGGGAAACTGCGAAAATGTTTCCGCTGAATCTAGCGGGAAAGTTTTCCACGATGCAACGCGCGGTTACGCCCGCTTGCATTATTCCCGTAAGGCAACGCGCGAAGTTACGCCGGCGGCGACGGCGACGCCGCTCAAGCCGGAAACGGGCGCCAAGAGCTGCGCGTATGGCGGGTGCTTTGCTCGCTTTCGGAATCAATGAACAAGCATGTGCTGCCGTCTAGAGATAGCACGCTGGGCTGTGGGTTTGCACAGAGTTATTACAATAAACGCTAGAGGATCATCTGGCGCTAGTGTCTACGGGTCTTCCGGTAGCAGATTGAATCAGGCAGCATCCGATCTACTTTTCCAGTCTTCCTGTGTATTCCTATGGGAAAACGTACGTGATATTTTTCTCTTCGCCAGTGAATAATAGAAATCAGCGTAGTTTTTTTACTCGTAACGGATACTGTATAGCCTTATTCACATTATAAAAGTGTGATTTATTTAGTTAAGGAGGCTTTTTTTTTTTTTGTTACTGAGCGATGTTTAAATTAGCAACAATTCAGTCCTGGGTCTCTGTTGCGCAGCATGATATGTCAATACAAGCTATCAATTCAAGCTAAAATAACAATTAAGAAGTGCGTGGGGTTTATTCAAGCTGTAATTATTTTGATTATTCATCGCAGTTTGTTACAAATCCAGTACGTGTTGTTCGTTCCATAACTTCATGCTTCGTTCTTGTTGTCTGTTTTGATTGTTTGATTTGGCATATAATAGCATCCTTTTGGTGTTTTGTCAAGCTGACTCACACTGTGTGCTCAGAGCATTGACTATGTGCGTAAATACGTGCCCTATAATAGCAGTGTGCAACGTCCACAAACCCAATATACACATGTTTAATGTATACATGTCTATTGGGCTATTTCAGCGCAGTGTTCGTCGCCATGGATTCTAAAAAACGCTCAGACACATATCTTTGTACATCCGATTGTAAAACGTTTTAAACTTTTTACTCTGTCACAACACTAAGCAACATTTTCTCTTATAATCCAGCGCGAAAAAAAAAAAAAACGCATTTCCATTTTCCCATAGGAATGCATTACCGGAAGTTAAATTTAGACTGGTTGCTGTCTGCTTCAAAATGCAACAGCACACTAGCGCCACCTGAACCTCTAGCGTTTATTGTTAGTAACTCTATGTGATTTTGTAATCATTGAAACGGTGTAGTATATGTCAACGTCTGCTCACCGGCGGTAATAAAACGAAAAAAAAAAAAAGCTTTTATCGTTTTAGTAAAAGACTAACACTGGTTTCCTGTTGACTTTTTCGCAGTTATTGTCTTCTTTCACATATTTATTGTTCGTGTGCAACGTGAGCGACCGTACTGAGGCGCAGGGTGTTTCTGAACAAGTGAAGAGCGCGCGTGTACAGCTTTCCGCGGTGCTCAAGCTACGCGAGTGCGTATGGCTCCGGTAGCTTTGGCTTCATAGCCATGGATTGCTGTGCCAAGCAAATCTTGTGCGGCATGCGCCGCTTCCTTCACACCGGACACGGCCGAGATAAATACTGATGCGTGTATGTTTATATGACCGGAAGTTAGCTTAAAACTCCCATAATGTAACGCGCGGGTCTCAGTCCTGACCCGCGCGTTGCATTATGGGACGTTTCCGATAATGACGTCACACGTGACGTCACGAAGGTCACGAGTAACGTCAGGAGGGTCCCGCGCGTTTCATTATGGGAAACGCCCCATAATGTAGCGCGCGGGTCACTCGTGACCCGCGCGTTGCATCATGGCACGTTTTTCATGATGACGTCACACGTGACGTTGCACGTGACATTACGACGGTCACGAGGGTTACGAGTGACGTCCTGAAAGACACTCGCGAAGGTTGCGACGAAGGTCACGACCTTCACGAGTGACGTCATGAGGGTCACAAAAGTCACGAGTGACGTGACTAGTGACGTCACGAGAAGAGATTGAGAGAGGAGGAGGAGGAGGGAAGGAGGAGGATGTAGGAGGAGGGCAGGTAGAGGGAGGAGGAGAGGAGGAGAAGGAAAGTAAGAGGGGAAGAGTGGGAGGAGGGGGTATGCAGGAGGAGGAGGGGCGTACCTTCTTTCCGTACCCTCCCCTCCTCCTCCTCAAGAGCTGCGCTCTAACTCGGCATTACAGGGAGTTCTAAACGTCTTCCTTTTTTGTCCGGTGTCCTCGGCATAATATTGCTGAAAAATAAATTTCAATTCATTCAAATTAAAATCCGGGAAATCCCATCCTCTCGGTGCTGGATTGAATCTTCTATATAGCGTCCGCTTGATACACCTCGGCTATCTCGGCTATTTAGTTGTCCAAACGTTTGTGTGTGTTTGCAGATTGCACGGGCTATTGCGTCTCTTGACACGAGTGCGAAGACTATATGTACTCAAGATCAAGTGGGATTGACTACCGGCATGGTGCAGCGATGCTATATACGTGCAAGCCATGTATAGCGTAAACTAGGCCGAACTTCAGACTCCACTCTTTTCGAACTGCGACGCCGTAGCATCAGAGCTGAGTAGGATTACCACATTTATGGTTGTCTCCTTATTACCATTAAAGCCCGCCTTGGTTCATACAACGAATGAAAAAAAACAGCGTTTCGACACAAAAAACTGGCTGTCTCAAATCATTTGGAGGTTTTTTTGTTGTTGTTTTTTTTCACTGAAAAAAAAAATAGATTAAGCACACCCGAATGCCCCTTCTCCTCCTAAGTGTAGCGCAAGCTGTCCGAGCCAGATGACAAAGTTTAAGAACTAAGCCTTATCTTATTAAAAAAATAAAAAAATGTTATTTTGTTATTTGGAAAATGGCGAGCGACGGAGCTCTCGAATACGGGGAGCCGAATGGCGGCAGTTACCAAAAACAAAGGAAAACAAACCCCATTCTCCTTGTATCGCTTGTAACTTTTAAGATAAATGTTTTTCCTTAAACTTGGCTACGTTACTTGTTAAAATTCGCGACGGGCCTCCGCCCCGGGTGCCGCTGTCCCTAGTGACGCCACTGCGTCAAAGGGCCAACATCTTTTCTACTTTCTGCTCTATGCTTTCGAAAACGTTCGCATTTTTCTAGTGTGGAGAAGCTGTGTTAGTGCCCTCGTAAGAGCTTCGGGTTTAGCTGTGCACCGGGTGGGTAGACTGACGTTCGGAAAGGGTCTATTTCCTTTCAGGGGCCGCTCGATAACCGCTGATTTTCGCGCTGCGCCGCCATTTGCTTCCAAGTGTCACACAGGATACGGTCTCGTGCATCGACAGGATTTGATGATTTGATGCTGCTTACAAGACAAACAAACGCATCAAGAGGCTTTACTGAGGACGTGTGACTCTTCAGTGTGACCTAGAAACTCGCGGAGCGCGAGGTTACGTGGCACGTTTTCACCGCTGGATTGGCTGCATAAATCGTGCCATCGGCCGCGGTCCCTCTCAAATTCGAAATTCAAAGCTCTTCGCGCGGCGGCGGCGAGACACAAAGCGTTGCCGTGGCATCACTACGGCAAACATGCGCCGCCGATTACTGGCCCCATTTCATGTGCGGTACAGCAGTCAAAAATCTCACACAGACCATTCTCCGACAAAAGCGGCAAAACGGATCTCGGCGGTGTCAAGTAAAGGACTCGGCCCGCGAGTCGCCGTCTGTGCAAGCTGGTGAAAACAACAACAGAAACGAAAGCTCTGGATTGGGGCATTTGGTACTGGTGTCGCCATCTCGTTTAGCCTATTGAAGATAGATCTAGCAAAAAATTGCCTTGTCAAATCTATTTACACAAATATGCAAATACCAAGACATTTAGGATTTCCATAGAGATCTTAAGATTAATATAAGAGACGTCTCTAAGACGTATGAATATTCGTTTTGTCACATTTTTTATCTAAGCTATTTTAATTCTAAAATCGCCTCAAAATGCTCTCAAAACAGTGAAAATGGTCAAATTTAGGCATTTTATTAGACATCTCCAGCGCTCTCAGAGAAAAATCCAAGGGTTGAACGACCTTCATTACATCTTCATAGTGAACCTCAGAAAGAATCAATACTCTGGTGCATTCTCGAAACTCACGCTTGTGTAGCGAAACTTGCCCATTGAGTGACGAGCGGGTGAATCCCCCTTTTCTTTCTAACAGTGTACCCAGATTGAATGGATCATCTACACGGATGTTTGCAGTCCCAGTCGCAAATACTGCTTGACCAATTTCTACGGCTGCCCCGATTTCCGCGATAACACTGCGCGGCTCGTCAGAAGTGCGCGTAAATGCAGCTATGCAAACATGCATTATGAAAATGGCCGTGGAAGCTCGGTAAACATCTCGTACAATGGGGAGAGGGGGAGCTGCCCAGACTCGACAAATGGAAGACACTCTTCAAGGGTTGTCGACGCTACTACGACGGTCCTTTGATCTCCCTGAAAAGTCCGCCGATACTCGTTCGTGTGTACAAAGCGCGGAACGAATCCCCGACATCCAATCATGTCTACGCTATTCTGCCTGTTTGTGTTTGTTTTTTGTGACTAAAAGACTTTCGTCAAAAATCCCTCGTAAACCGTGATGAAAGCTGGAAAAGAAAATACATTATTGCGTCCAGACTCGTTATAAGGTGGTAAATGCAACCTCACACTTATCTCGCGCCGCCGCGGGGCACCGCCAGATTTGATTGAGAGACATGAACGGCATATGGAACGAGTGCTGCCAGTTCCCGAGTGCGGCACATTCCGGTGCCCCCTGGACAAGAAGGATGCCTTGATTTCTACGCCCTCAACAGAAGGCCGGCGTATTGCAAAGATTACTCGTGAATGCTGCGCCAGCGTTCGGCTCGAACTCGTGCTATCCCTGGGCTGCCTTCCTGGTCGCAAACAGGAACGAGACGTAACTAGAACATGGAGGCGCAGCCTCAAAGTAGAAAGATTCGTGTCTGAGGCCCCGCCCCAAAGTTCGGGTTCACGCACGCGGCCAGCTAGAATCTGACGATCCCACCATCTCGCGCTGCCGATACCCCGCAATCGGGGCGCAGCACTGTGGGCGCAGAAGTCCCAGCATTTGCCCCTGGGGTGCTATGTTGCGCTTTTTGGACTCCCAGGAGACTTGGAAGAGGGAAGTGACGTCAACGACTAGAGAAACGCAGATTGGATGTTGACAGAAGAAAACAAAATCAACATCCAATCTGCATTTGCTGCGTTGTTGACGTCACTTCCCTCTCTCTAGTCTCCTGGGAGTCCAAAAAGCGCAACATAGCCCCCCTGTTCTTTTTGCTCTCTTCTTTCTCTTTTTTCCTGGCGTTAGAACGAGAGAATAGCGGAGAAAAGGCTAATTGCTGGAGAATCAAAGGAATCAGAGAAAAATAATATGCTCCTTTTTATAAAATACGAGAAATTATTTCAAATATTATGACGTGAAGTAAATTTAATTAAGATATCTCAACTTGTTTTCAGGTAGCGTTCGCTGCGATCTTTCAAAACAAACCTGGCAATAACCGCGGTAACAACCTCGTGGTGTTGATGCCTCGTTTGCTTATACGCCACTGGTTGATACCATATGAAGGAGCGTCCCACTTTCACAGGCTGCCATATGCACATGCATAGTCACTAGCTTGTACCACAATAGGGGTACAAACATCCGGATTATCTAGCTGAATTTAGAAAGAGCAGAAATAAACTAGGCACTGATATTAAGCGAGCACGAAATGTGTATCATGAAAATAAGTTCGCAGTTATTTAAAATAACACCAGAAAACTGTGGAAAAATGTAAACGATCTACTTTCTAAAAACGAAAGAAAAATTATTTCTGACCTTATAATTCAAGGCATGTCCTGTACAGGGGCTAAGCTTGCTGATCAATTTAATGCCCACTTTTTGATGTCCGTTGCTTCCCCTGGCAATGTCACTAGTAGTTGTGATTACGAATCTTACATCTCACCGGGTATTGAGAGTTCAATATTTTCGTTTCCCACTACTGAAACCAAAGTATACAGCCTAATACACAAAGTTAAGAAAAACAGTGCTTGTGGTGAAGATGGTATAAAATCCCAGCCTATAAAATCAGTTTCTTGCCTAATTAGTGGGCCAATCTGACAAATATGTAATCTAATTCTGAATACCGGCATATTTTCCGATAAATTAAAAATAGCAAGAGTGCCGGTGATTCACAAAGGAGGTGATAAAAATGACCTAAATAACTGCAGACCAATCTCCGTTCTTCCCATCTTTTCCAAACTCATAAAAGAAGCTATTAATGCACGACTAATAATTTTTAAACAAAATAATGTTATAGCTGAGCAACAGTACGGCTTTCAGGAGCAAACATCGTCTGAATTGGCACTGCTAAACATCACAAATAAAATAATTGACAATTTCGAGCAGAAGTTATATTCAGTAACAGAGTTTCTTGACTTCAAAAAAGCTTTTGACTCAAACAAGCATAATATTCTTTTCGGAAAATTGTCCAAATATGGAATTAGGGGAATTTCAATTAGTTTAATAAAAATCTATTTATCAAATCTTTTGCAATATAGAGACATTAATCGCGCGAGGTCAAATATGGGTCAAATAGAATACGGTGTCCCGCAAGGGTCCATTCTTGGCCCTCTTTTATTTTTCATCTACATAAATGACATTATAAGAATACCTCAAATACAAGATATAATTTTATTCGCTGATGACACAAACGCATTTTTTTTTCTGGGACAAGCATAGAAGTACTTGAGCACGAAACCAACGCATGGCTTGAAAATTTATCATCGTGGCTTAGAGTAAACCAAATTCAATTAAACACGAAAAAAACAAAGTATATTATATTTCGACCACGAAATAGATGCATTCAGCAGGAAAATCAAATTAAATTTCAAGGCGAAATCATCGAACGTGTTATGTCACATAGGTTCTTAGGTGTTCTGTTTCAAGAAACTCTAAATTGGTCTTTCCATGTGCAGAGAGTAAGAACGGAAATCTCACGATCTAGCGGGATTATCTATAGACTTAAAAATGCGGTGCCTCACTGGGTAAAAAACAACTATATTATACCTTAGTTCATTCACGTCTTCACTACTGTCTCCTTGTATGGGGGACAACAATAAAAACAAATATAGAAACCCTGCACATATTCCAGAAAAAGGCCCTGTGGCTTGTTCGAAAGTGCCCCGTACCGGAGTCACTCTGCTCCGCTCTTTAGAAAGCACCGATGATTAACTATTCAAAATGTTATAAATAAGAAGTTATTTTTACTAATCTATAATCAGATCAAATTCAAACCAACTGTCTTTTTCAATACGTATCTTTGGAATGATCATCCATACAATTGTTGGCACACAAGCTACAGAAGGCAAAAAATACGCACAAACTATGGCACACAAAAATTAGATTATCAAATACCTGTACTTCTGAATGACCACCCTGATCTCATGATCATTATTTCGGGAGGTATGTCGATACAAGCTTTAAAGAAAAACATGAATGTTTATCTATTGTCCCCTCAAAAATTACCGGTCTTTTCTTCTTTTTTTTTACTTTTACTGCGCGTATGTTGTATTTTGTGTAGCATTTCTCTGCGGGCTTAAAGAAATGTTTTGCAGAGATGGCTGGCTGGCTGCACTATGTTGTGCGTGGCCCCTTTGTTTCTGTGTTTGTGCAGGCATAAAAATTGATGTGCGTCGTAGTTGTTTGTCCAACGTGGTGGACAATCTGTTTGTTTTTTTTTTTTTTTGTGCACAGTATTTTTACTGCTTATGAGATTTTATGTTTGATCTTTCATGATCAAGTAGTTTTCGTCCTCTGAGACTTTCATTTTGTCTGGCCGTGGAGAGGGGGGCGGGGGGGGGGGCTGTCGCCTTGTCAGGCATGGACATGCCTCTTGTGGCGGCCCCCCAGACAACGGTGTTCCTCTACGGTTGTCTGAATAAACTTTGATTTGATTTGATTTGATTTGATTTAGTCCTTGGCGCTCACTTCAAAGATGTGTGTTGTTCCCCGATTTTTATTTGAATGATAACGGTGAAGGAAGTTTGGAGGTTCAATTTCAATCTCTGGGTGTTGTCTTTGAACTGTCGTGAAAAATTCCGCAGATAGAAAGTCTGAGTCGACGTCCGAGACGCGGAATCGTGGTCGACGTTCTGTCGGTCTCTTTTAGCACGAACAGACCATTGGTGCTTGGGTGAATTTCAATTGCGTCCCAAAGATTCTGCAGTCCTGCTGATGATGGTTCTCTACAACCTGAGAGAAGGGGATCTGGAGGAGCTGGAGAGGCACTTTAATGAGAATTTTCAGGAAAATAGGGTGGCGCCACAGACGTGGAAGATGGCCGATGTTCGTTTTATTCCGAAACCTAAGAAGGATCTAAAGTTAGAAAATCTCCGCCCGATCTCGCTTACGTTCTGTTTAGGGAAGGCGTTTGAGAGGGTGCTAAATTCGAGACTGATGAGGTACAGAGATGAGAGACAGCTGCTTCCGAACACACAGTTCGGGTTTAGACCCCGCACGTCTACGCAGGAGGTGCTGCTGTGGACGCATAAGAATATGCTGGAGGACCTTCGGAAGTTACAGACGAGAGGCATACTCGCGCTGGACCTGAAGCGGGCCTTTGAAAATAATTCTCACGACAGTACCCTCCGGGGACTCAACCAAATCAACTGTGGCAGGAGGACGTACGATTATGTGCGGAGGTTTCTCGCGGGGAGGATGGCCACACTCACGTTTGGGGATATTAAGTCCAAGACTTACAATTTAGGCCCTAGGGGCACAGCGCAGGGAGCAGTTCTCTTTCCGCTGATCTTCAACCTCGCCATGCGGGGCCTAGCTGGAGCCTTGAGGGCCGGACCGCGGGTGGAACACGCGACTTACCCGGATGATTTCACTCCATGGTGCAGGACGGGCAGTGACGGGGAAATTGAGGAGCACTTGCAAAGGGCGGCGGTAAATGTAGATTGCTTTGCCAGAGAGTGTGCTTTGCACAGTGCTCCGAAGAAGTCCAAGCTATATGGTTCTTCGGAATCTGAGGAAGAGGTTATGCGAGCATATAGGCATAAGGATAGGGGGCATGGCTGTGCCGAAGCCAGAGGGTGTGCGGATATTGGGGCAGCACATTCAGCAAGTCAGAGGGAACAAGCTAACCCTGGACAGACTGGACACCATGACACGCAGGTGTGTGGTATGTTGAGAAGGATTAGGAATAAAAAGCATTGGATCAATTAGGAGGAGGCGGTACAGCTCGTCCAGGCTTTCACCAGGTTGACTTATGGGACTCCGTATTTACAACTTAACAAGACGGATAGGCAGAGGCTCAGTGTCTTTATACGAAGGGCTTATAAGAATGCATTGAGGCTACCGGAACGGACAGCCACGGAGGGGCTACTCAAGCTGGGTGTGCCTAACAGCATTGAGGAGCTTCACGAAGTGCAATCGATCTCTCAGCTCAGGAGGCTTGAGGGGACGACTAACTGTAGGTGGCTTTTAGACAAATTTGAGATGTCGGTACCCGGAGGCTCCCGAGAGGGGGAGGAGACCGGGGCGCGATGGATTACGAAGTAAAACGAAGGTTCGTGTTTAGCAGAATTCCTCGGAACATGCATTCAGACCGGGACGTAACACGGAGACAGGCGCGCACCGCAGCCTTGTCTCGGTCTTGGTACAGCAGGGAAGGCACGCGCCGTACGTAGACGGGGTCGGTCCCGCGTCGGGCATAGCGACAATTTCAGTGGTGGATGCTCAGAGTTGCGTGGTAATGATCGCTTCGATTCGGGCGCGTTCGGCGGAGCAAGCGGAAGAGGCGGCGACTGCTTTGGCGATCGTGTGTAACTCTAGGGCAACGATAAAATCTGACTCTCAAAAATCATGCAGGAATTACGCTCGCGGCATACCGGGGCGACCTGCTATGAAACTCTTAGCGAAGGCTAATGTTGTGGGGGTACATTTGACCTGGGCTCCAGGCCATATGGGGCAAGCGGGCAATGAGGCAGCAAATGCCGCGGCCTGAGATAAACTAAACCGGGACTCACACCCGTCCCCAGAGGCATCGGATTATGGGCTACCCTATAATAAATTCTTGAAGGTCAGAAGGCAGGGTGGGACGGAGTTTCCTGGGCCTAAGAGGGAACTGAAGAAGGAAGAAGAGTTTGTATGGTGAAGACTGCAAACGGACACAGTTGTGACACCAGTCAATCTGCATGAGTGGTACGCGGAACGCTTCGCGGCACCGAGCTGTCCCTTCTGCGGGGCGCATTGGGCGGACATTCATCATCTATCTTGGGTGTGTAAGAAGATCCCAGGACTCGTGCCAGTGTGTGATTTTACTCTTGAGAAGTGGGAAGCGGTGCTGGGGGGCGAGAAGGCCCGCGGGCAGAGACTGCTCGTAGGTCGTGCTCTGCAAGCCGTCGCCTCGCTTGAAACCCGGGAATAGAGGTACCCACCTTCTTCTCGCCATCGTTCCTTTTACCCCACCTCCCTTCCCCACCTTTCCTAAAAACAAAAGGTTTTTCAACAACCCACACCGAGCTCCCAGTAGGACAATGAAAGTCCGTAGGGTGTTTTCAAGTAAGATCAAACAACCATGTCCGGTGACCATTTTTAATTTTGATGAAAAAAAATATTTTGCTGGCACCATGCCAAGGAAAAAAAACAACAATTCTTGTTTTAGAAAAGAAAAAAAATTGTCTTTGCGAAAAATATTTGTAATCCCCCTCTCAGTCACGTGCGCGTTTTGCGTATCGCGCGATGTTGGCATTTCGTGCGGCTTCCCCCAAAACACAGTTTTTGCTATGGGTCTAGAAATATTTACTGACAAATTAGGCATAGGAACAATTTAAAAAAGTATGAATCACCGAGTATTGGGGTCGTTATTCTGAAGAACAAAATCACAAATACGGCACATTGCGCAATAACGCTCTGGATTAAAGATTTTTTTTCTCTGTATTTATAATAGCTAAGATCTGCACACTTTGCCAGTGTGTTGCCCTGTATAGAGTTCATCTTTGTACGAAATATTGTTGTATTGGTTAGCGGGAGAAGTTTACAAGAATTGCTCAGACAGGGGCATTTCACTAAATAGGCATTATTTTGAAAATCATTCAAAAGAAAGGCCATCTTTAATATTCTTTAGACTCTCAGAAATTAGCGTTCATAATATGTAATAACAGAGTCTGCAAAAACATAATGCAGTATGTTTGTGGCTTTGAGGTTATAAAGCGATAAACATGGCCAAACTGACGATAACGCGGTTGCCATAAATGTGGCATGCACATACCCATTCTTCACAATTTCATAATTATTAAAACGCGTAAAAATGCTGCGGGCTGGTCAGGAAAAGACAAATTGACAACACAGAGGTGGACGGTGGTTTTGAAGGGAAAATTCCTAACAAATGTTTGTACAAATGACCCAAAAATATCCATGGGCCGGGGCGATCGAGAGGCGCGCCTCCCTGTAACATCTTCGCGGTGCCAGTTTCAACAGCCGGCGTATAGCGTCTCCATCTACGCGACGTAAAGGAAGCAACCGGAGCGACTTTGCAAACAGATCAGCCTACAACCCTGGCGGTAACATGATATAGGAGGTAGGGCGCGGCAGAACCTGAACCTGTGCCTGCCTGTGAGCGCCAATAGAATCGCCGCCGTGGGGGGCCGCACAACGCGTAAAAAACAAAATAAATTAAAAAAAAAAACTTTTAGCTTTTTTATTTTGGTGAAGAAGGAAGACCGGCAAAGCTGTACTATGGTGGGAATGAAGTAATGGCCGGCCGCAAGTCAACAAGCCAGAGTGGAAAGGTTGCCGCCATCTATGATCAACGGCGGCAACCAGACAACCGGCAAGCCGATAGTCTGGTTGTCGCCGTCGCTCATAGATGGCGGTAGCTGTCCGGAGTGTTAAGTCGACATCTGTTTGCTGACGGACACGATCCTGGGGAAACTAGTTCTTAACAGCTCCGCTGTAAAAGGAAAAGAATTCCGATTGACTGAGATTGTCTGTATTGGGAGTTTTCAGATAGGATCAAACGACCCTGTCCGGTCGCCATTTTTTATTTTTATCAAAAGACGTATTTTTCTTGTGCAACCGCAAAAAACATATTCGAACGCTGTTTGCGGAAAATGAAATTTATCTTGAGGAACAAAAATCACAAAGTCGCTGTCGGTTTACGTGCACGTTTTTGCGACTTGCGTGAAACCGTCCCTTTGGATATTTATAAAAGAAAATTGCTGTTGCCTAAAATTAATTTTTTTTTTTTGTGCAGAGACTGTACATAGACTAAAAGGAGGTAAACATGTATTATCGATTACGAAGCAATTCAGAGCTTTATAAATCCAAATCCTAAAATACTAAAACTAAATCCTAAAGACGAAATCCTAAAGACTAAATCCTAAAAGACTAAACATGATTTTGACGTGTGTGTTCCATATTTGCATAAATTGACATTGAAATTGAACACGAAAAGCTTTCTAAAAATAAGTACACTGAAATGTAGACAGGTTACTGATTTTGCAATAATTAAAAAATTAGTTTAAAATGAAGGCCATTTTAATCTTTATTCTACTTCTATTCCTCCTCTGACGCGCACACCTTTTATCTTTATGTTTTGCTTTTTTACACCGGCGCGTCAACTGTACCGCCGCCTGGTTTGGCCCAAGATAGCAGACGGCCTTCCTATACTTGAGTCAGAGCGCAGACAAAGGCTGAAAGACACGCAAATACATACACACAGGCTAAAAGCGCACTGTCATGGTCTACCAGCCTCGGAGGATGTGCTCAAAGAAAGACGATGAAAGCCGTGACGTTGCACAGTCGGCGTTATTTGATTGGCGACATGAGCTCATAGCATGCACTGCACTCTGACAGCATAGGCATTCCTTCTCCCTCCTCCTCTGACGCGCACACCTTTTATCTTTATGTTTTGCTTTTTTACACCCTCGAATCGACGGAGCGTCGTCTGGCTTGGCCCAAGATAGCAGGTGGCATTCTTCAAAGGATGTCGCTACTTTTCCGTATAAAGGGTCTTTAGTTCAGACGTGTTTGCGCGAACACACCCAGCAAGCGTTTATTAAGTTGCGTTCTGTCATTTTCGTGCAAGCCACCAAAACTAGTGGTCGAACGCGAGCAGGTGACTCATTGCTAGATATCAGGATACCTTTAGGAAGTGTCGTGCAAACTCACGATGAATTGACCTATTCTACTTAGCGTCATTAAAATGACCCCGGTCTAGCACTGCAAACCTTGACCTGATATTTGGCATGCCCTTCGGCTGTTCGCAATGAATTCACCGTTCACTACTCCTACAAAGTTTACTTTGTACGGTGATCTACTTTAAAGCTTACTGCGGATAAAGGACAATATAATTACGCGCACATCAGGTCATTCATACCAGAGTACCCCGTTCTACAAATGCACCATATCTCACTTGTCGAAACTAAGCTGTCATCATAAAACGCTGTAAGAAAGGGCAAGGTTTGTTGGAACGTGAGCCTGCATACATTGAGCTAGTTGTCCACGCGTTCACTTCGGGGAAGCATACGGGGATTGAAAAATGTCCGACGTTCACGAGAGCTCTTAGTTTCAGTCTATTTTCTGCAGAGTACGGAGTATGCTTCGTCACGCATCCTCCATTTTGAAACGTGTAGAGCTATAAATAACCCTCAACACACATGAATAAAAACCAGACCGTCGCGAAATATAAATAATAAACATTTTTCACCTTTGACACTCAAAAAAAAAAAAAACGAAGTGCGTTGAAAGTTTTCTTCTGTCACATTTTCACGTTGATACGTTACCATATTATCGCATTATAACATTGGCATATTCTCACATTGTCACAGTGCCACATTCTTACGAACATCATGCATTGTATGGATACCGAAATGTAATTCTACTTCGCAATCGATGATGATTGTTGGTAGCCTCCCAGTATTTTTAACGCCAGAAAAGGTGACTCCACCAAGCGGAAAAAAAAATGTGAACAAAAGAAGAGAATATAGCTCTTGCTTATCTAAGTGTACCGCCAAAAAGAGCGCGGTGGAAGGTGTGCCGTTGGAGTTGCGAACAAAGCGGGTGGCAACACCTGCGACACAATCGAACTGTGAAGAGGAGAAAAAAAAATAGCCTAGGCACAATGAATCTTTTTTCGGTAAGCCTCTACGCATGCGTACAGCTTTTCTCCTGACCCTTGCTTCCCGATGTCAACATTTTCGCAGGGCACCGCTCCGCACGATCGCATTGTCGGCGCCTCATGCTTTCGCGCACATTTACGATTCTTTTTGAGCATCGGTTGTATGGAGCCTAAAAGGTAATGAAATCGATACTATGGCGCGATGCCAATGTGTTCTGACAGGCGGGTGGACGTTCTGCTTTGTTTGTGGCTCGCAGACAACTCCCCAGATGGCGCTCGTTACAAAAACCATTCTGGAGACCGCCCACTAATGATGCAAAATTATCGATAGTACTATCGATACTATCAATAGGAGAAGCCAAATTGACCTATCGATGGTAATAAAATTATTTACAATTCTATGGATATTCCACTATCCTAAAACTATCGCTATTACTGTCGATTTCTATCGATACTATTATCGATAGTAAATTATCGATAGTCGATATTGTAAAACTGTCGATAATCGACTATCGTGATACTCGATAGCATAATATCAATTGTCGACTATCGTGAAATGGATTATTGTCGAATATCGAGAAACTATCGATATCCGATTATCGTAATGCTATCGATGGGGTTTTATTAGGCGACGGGACGGAGAAGGGTCAAAGATTGTCGTGTAGCTCGGAGAAAAACGCAACTCGAATTTATGACTTCCACATAATTAGGGAGGAACCAACGTTACTATATCAACTCAGTTGTGGAACTTTCCATAGACGCCGTACATTGTAGGGAGTCCGAAACCATGTCCAATCCTGTTGCAGCGAGGTGGCGCTGCCGGCGCATTAATCCGCGCATTTTCGTCTGCTACTGCTCCGCGGCTGCCAACCGCTGCAACTGTTTGTGAGTCCCAACCCAACTCCTCGGCGACCAGCATGGTTTACGGTTGGTTTTCGCCCTTTCGCCAGTAAAAATACAACTTGAGCATGATAAGCGATAGGACCATGATGGCATACGCTTTGTATTATTTCGAAACGCCGCCGCCTTAGCTGTGCTGACAGCGCAAAGCGTTTCGAACAACCCAAATTCGTCGGCGCCACAATCCGGTGGCTACAATCAGGGCAAGTTTGTACATACTGTAATAGTAGATGTGCCGTTTTACCAAGGCAATTCCATTGCTGGCCGTGATCGCAGCACACCAATTGAAGCGTAAGTATTCGAACGCTTCGATTGCGTTGGGGGCATTGCTTTCGTTCTGTCGCCGTTATTATCTTGGGCACGCTGATTTCATGGACGAGCTAAGTTCAGCATATCTGATTCCCTGCCTACCTGGAACTTTCACGGTGGCATTTTTGACAAGAGAAGCAGTGCGCGTGCGGAGCGTATAGCTATCACTCAGTCACAGCAGCTCGATGCTCTCTCGTTCCGAGACAGAAGCGAAGCGCATAAAGTGCCTACTCTCAGGCTTCGTATCAAAACGCGGCAAATGGTCTGGGAACGACGCAAATATGCTTGGGACGGCGTCGGGTTTCAGGCTCCACTTACCCCGTGGCGTTAGGACGACTTCTCCACGAATCTCGTGCTTGAAGTACTTCAGGATGTCCTGTTCTCTAAAGTGCAAATCACAGAGGACGTCCTTGTGCGATAGGTCTCGCCAAGGAAAGTTTCTCAACCATAGGGCGAGTCGTTTTTCATCCAAAGGGACTTTGAAGAAATGTCTCGCCTGAGTACCTGGCCTCGACCGTTTACGATGTCGACACTCCGGTGCGCAGCACGCCAGCGGCATATTCCAATAAGATTGTACACTCACGGATTGTCGCTTCACATGTTTTGAGCAATGTGTGAACTCTGATGTCCTGGTAGAAGCTTCTCTGCGTTGTTTTTCCGAGGCGTGAAATGCGCGCGGACTTTCCCGTCGCGGACTTTCCCGTCGCGGCGGTTCCAGACGACCGAAGGAACGTTCGCGCGCGCGCGATCATTATTTTGCACCGACAGCAGACGACACTTGGAATGTGGTTCAAGGCCCGTTCACACACTTGCGACCGAGTTCGACCAAGAGAGACCAGACCGGTTTTTAAGCCTCTTGCGATCTCTTAAGACCAGCAGCGGAGCTGGTCCTAAGAGATCGCAAGAGGTTTAAAAACCGGTCTGGTCTCTCTCGGTCGAACTCGGTCGCAAGAGTGTGAACGGGCCTTCAGAGTCAACAGGAACACAGATTCAATGTTTTATTGGTTAAAACAAGTATCGAAATTTCTCATATGTGACTACCAACTGCAGCAGAAACAATTTGAAAGTCGTCTGCCACTGTCAGAAAAAGCGCCGCGAATATCCGTAAGCTCACTCAGTAGGCCAGATGCAACGGCCACAAGCGCGCCGTCAATGATGATGATAGCGAGTATTAATGCGGAGCGCGCGCCCT
>JABSTQ010000271.1:0-79055 GCA_013358835.2 Ixodes persulcatus
TATGAAATTGCTGAAAAAAAAATCATGTTGGAAATATTTTTTTATTGCTGATTCAGTCACCGAGAAATTCCGTACGTTCAAAACGACCACTATAAAACACGGAAACGCAGAGCTCGGGTGTAGTGTTCGGGTTAGCGTGACGTTGTATTGATGTTTGCATGTGCGATGTATGTGTATGTGCTCAATGTATGATCACCTGATGCTTGTAGTATGCGTAATGTGTATAGTAGAAGTTCCCGAAGATCCCGAAGGGCAATAGTGGCCTGAGGGAATAAAGTTTTTTTTGTAGAACATGAATTGAGCAGTACCTAGCGCCACCTAGCCTAGCTACTTGCAATTACTCTGCTTGACCCTGCCATCTGGTGGCAAGCGATTTAACCTTCTTTCACGCTACGCGATAAACAGCGGCTTCGAGTTTGTTCTTCTGAGGGCGGCTTTTGGTTTCGCGGATTGAGTTTGCCATTCCTCCGTGATGTACGGTTGACGAAGGAATTGTGGCTTGAGGAACACCAAAGGTAAGACGTAAAGTGCGCGAAGTAAATGGGTATCGGTTGTCTCCGTTTAACATCGCAGTGCTGACGACGAGAAGACTGAGTAACTGCTTTCGAAACGAAAGTTTCTGTACCTGCGGGGGGAATCTGGCTTCGGAAATAAACACAGTTCGCGGAAAGCTCGTGTTACGCTTTTATTTGCTGCTCCTCTCGTCCCGTACAAGAGACGCAGCGTCCTCGTTAAGCCTTATTGAGCTCGATTTGCTCGATTAAGGGCCGCCATAATGAGATGCAGGCGACGGAGGAACTTTGCTCCCCTGCTTCAGGGACGAAAGTTCCTCTCTTTCTGAAGGAACATAGGTTACAAGACCGTTCCTCCCCTAAGGGAGGACTATCGATACCCTTTTTTCTAAGAGTGTGCTACAGACCTCGAAGGGGAGGGACCCATTGAACTGTCTCCGGAAGGCAAGAACAATGCGCCACCATATCTCTGGGCGACAAAACGTGATGACGTCTCAGAACAACCGCTATGGCGATCAGAGCTTCCTACAAGTAGCTACATTCCCTTGAAGCGCAAACTGCGTGACGGCGCAGGTTTAAGGAAGCGAATGGCGGCGCACAGCAGAAGACCGAACTGAACGACGCCATTTTGTTCCAGCGGTATGTGCTTTGCCATTAGTATTGGTTATCGTTACTTGTAAAAAAAGCTACCAAGGAACTTTACGTCACGCTCATGGGTCCAACCGGTAAATCTACGTCTCATCTCCAGTCACAAAACGGGCAAAAAAATAATCTGGGGCTCCTTCATAAAAGCTCAAAAGCTCCCTTGATCTTGCATCAAGAGGTTTCGTAGCACCCATCGTGCCGGGATCTTCTACATACCCCGATCGTCATCAATGATTGTGAAAGCTCTGTCATACGAAATGTTCAAACTTTGGAAACCTTAAATCGGCGATTTTTCATGATCAGTCTCTCATCTCCGGCTGAATTATTCTAATAAGTCGAAGTGCTTGACCGCCCTGACCTTTGGTCGTCTTGCACGTTCAGAAGGCCGCGTTTAAACTCGTTGAAGCTACGACGTACTGTAGCATATGAAGGACATTCCCTTCGTGCACATTTACCAGTCTATTGTAATTTTTCTTCGGGACATTCTTTGCACAAAAACTTTGTTACTGATGCATAATGCATCAGTAACAAACTGTCACATGCAGAATAAGGAATGGACCGGAAGGCTTGATATTGCGACCATGTTTCGGCAGAGAGATGAGCTATCCGAAGTTTTAAAGAGAGCACTGTCAGGCTTTTGTTTAGTCAAATTGCAAAACTTTTTGATCACTTCTCGTATCAAAGGAAGAACGTTAATTTAGCTGCATGATTAACTGCTGGAAATGTCTCACGTGTATAACTGCTTTCGTGCAAGCCTGTGGGAAGTTTGGGAAATATCAAATGATAGTTTTATATCCTCAGGGTAGTGGCGGATATGTGGGTCAGGCTTGGGGAAGGTGGGAGGAGGGTGGGGGGAAGGGGGCTTTTGCTGGAGGGAGCAGGGGTTCTGCAGAGAGATTTGACGTTAGAGACGGATGTGACATCGCCGGCAAAGCGTCGCCCAGATCAATTTTGTTAACCTAATATTTGCCATTTCACCAGAAAGCAATCATTTCTTCTTAATAAGACTGGAGTATCTCGTTAAAAATTTATTTTTGAGGGGCGTAATGGAGGCCAATCGCCCCCCCCCCTCCCCCCCCCCCCCCCCTTCATCCCCTTAATATCGCTCTTGTTTCAGAGGCAATGTAAAATTTTTCCTAGCGGCCAATGAGGAAAACCTTTGTTTTACCTGTAGGAAACCAAAATGCGAAATTTCTTCTTAATTAATAAATAAATGGCACTTACCTCCGCAATTCCATGCGAGCATCGCGAAATTTTACTATTGATTAGAAATACCTTATTATTATCTGTGCGATGTAGCAGAGCACTTAAGGGTGAAGGAAATTGAAATCGTATTCTAGAATGCCGGAATATTTTTTCACGACAATTTTCTAGGAACTACTCCTTCAAAAAAAAAGAAAAGAAGAAACGATGGGTAATATTTTTGTTATTTTATTGATATAATATACAAAAACGCCCTCAAAAAATTGATCGTCATGTTAAGTGCCGTGAAACCAGCTTGTGCTTGAAATAGGTGAATGACTCTTGAAGCGCGGACACGTGCGGGATTAATTCAGTTCATTCAGAGCTTGCTGAAACGCATCTTCGACGAAAGGTGTTATTCCTTGTACCCAAAGTACTCTGACGAGTCCCGAAAGAATAAAGCTCAGCGCGCTCGCAATTGTAGACACGATATCTCCACCGCCGTTCAATCCGATGTACACGCCTTCTAGTACCACCGGAATCACATTCTTGATTCTATATTCTGTGCCTGAATCAGTCTTCGTTGTCACGAGCTCTCCCTCGAATCTGACAAGTTGAGCGTTAGAGAGGAAGGTGCCGTTCTGTCCCGAGCAAAGACTCCAGGGGATGTGCATCCGCATTGAGTACCTGGCACTTACGCTGAACACGGTGACTGTGTCCTTTCCGCGGCAAAACGTCTTGTAGGGTCTGTCTTGCTTGAGGAGGTCGAGGCCATAGAGAGTTCCCTCTCCTAAGAAGATGGCGCGAGGCAGTATTTCCGTTTTTGTCTGGTTGGCCACGTGCTCCTTGGGGAGATTTCGGATTAGCTTGTCTAGCTTGTCTTCCAGCTGAGTCTTGTCGGGGACGTCGCAATGCTCTGTAGGTAGGAAAAACAACGGCCTTGCGACATAAGCACCCGTCCAAAACTATTTTCTCAAATATCTGGTGCGTCTGCTTCGCCGCAAAGCACTTGAGAGAAGCAATCGCTGCAAACGCAGCGACTGGCGAGGCTGAAATTATGTCTAGACATAAAAAAATATATCTGTGCCGTGGCTTTAAGCATGGTGAAATACCATGCGTAGTGTCGCAACTGACACTATTTTTAGGTCTAAACATACTTTAAGCGATGGCATTCCCAAGCAGCACAGAGTTGGCCAGTCATCGGCCAATGGCTGGCAATGGTCCTTGGCCAGGTGGCCAGACAGTGGCCAGAGACTGGCCGGTGGCTGGCCTTCATCTGGCCATTGGCCAATGGCCACTGACCATCAGCCATCGGCCAAGCATTGGCCAATGAATGGCCACTCTCTGGCCACTGGCCAGAAGACCATCGCCAGACATTGGCCATTGCTTGGCCAAAATTCGGGCTGCTTGGGTTCACCCCGATCCTTTCGTATATTGCAGTGATTATCTCTCAGGCTATGATTATAATGCAATTAAATGCAAAGGTAAAAGGAACTTGGACGATAATGACGCTATTAATCCCTGTAAAAGGAGAACAAAGGAAACAAAGGACAAACACAAACCTCCAAACACAGCTGTGTAACCAGTGGCGGATTCTTTCGTTCACGCACCAGTCCCCTAGCTGTGTTTGCAGATTTGTTTGCCCTTGTCCCCCTTGTTCTTTTCTAGGGATTAATATCGTCGTCTCTCAGGTGCTTCCAGCGGCTTTCACACGAGGGACTTTTTCGGGGGTTTCTTCCCAACATGCGCCTCACGCGACGAAAACGTCAGGTTTTTTTGCGATGCGGCGCCATGGCGTCAGCTACGCGGCTGAAGGAGGGGTTGATTCTCACGCGGCACAAACGATCCTGGTTTGGCGTCGGATTCGTTTCTTAAAAAAAAAAAATATTTAAAAGTGGAATTCGCTAAATTCCACTGCGATGGTGTCGAGTATGGAATCCGGTAATCTAATCTCCAAACCCCCCCTTCCCCCCCCCCCCCCCCCCAGTGCACCTCATCGGCATTAAAGATGATTAAAAAATTGCACCCGCTCTCTACGTCGTGCATATCCCTGCGCAGATTTCGCCCCCGCGCACTAAGCATGGTGTAATACCATGCTTAGTGCCGCAACTGACACTAAGCACTTTACTAGAAAACAGACGCTCGAGACATTTCCGTAAGTAGCGCAGCGCCACTACCTCTGCATACGCAGTTGATTGGACGTGTAAAAAACCGCTCGTCCTTATCACTATCTCTTGCAATTTTATTTCAAACCCAGATAAGATTTTCTACTAAATTCAAAACAAATGCGTCAATTTGGCCGCTCTGCCATCCAAGTGTGCACTGACAGCAGATGCTTATCTAATATATTACCAATGTAACCACCTCTGATAGAATTACGTTATTATTCTTTTTTTTTTCTTTAAGGATCAAATTGGATCGAGACGACGGCTGATTCGTTTATATATATATATATTTCTCAATGAGCCGTAATAAGAACAGAAACCAGATATCGACAACTATATTAGATGTATATAAAAAATATACTGCATTTAATTGTTTTTCTTTATAAAGCAAAAGGAAACTCATACAAATTTAAATGTCTCATTCCAAAAAAAAAAGTGCCTGGAGGTAAAATATATAGATGTACCTGATTTTGGAAGATCCTCAGTTAAAACCAGGTTGAAACAAAGTAGCGTCAGGAAAGTCGAAAGGAATGCCATTGTTGTTGACAACTTTGCTGTAACAAATAGCATGATAGTAACATATTTTACACTCATTCCTCACGATCCTTGTTCAAAGTTGCAAATGAAGCGTACACAATAAACTTTTATTTTTAATGAACCAACTAGCCCTCTTCAGTATTCTACCGCGTGTCCCAAGTGGCGGCCAAGCTCTTTAAATCGACCGCAAAATTCGGTTTCTTAACCTATCGCGCTACGATTTTGTGCAGCGATGGCCACAGATGGTGCATTTCTTTGTAAAATTTGCAAAGAGCGAGCTTACCTTAGAAAAAAGTAAAGAAAGAAAAAGGCTTAGCTTCTATGCATACGCAGCGAAGCCACCGGTCTTCAAACAATACGGCGCCGTTTACCACGGAAGAAAAAGATAGCGCAAGCGGTCGCGACGCCAACTGCCGCCAACAAACGAGCATCCGGCGCCGAGAGCCGCCGTCTTTAGCAGACGATCTTTTCAACTCAAAAGCGGCGCGAGCTTTTTTCATATTAGTTTAGAAGGCATTATTCTATCATCCTTACTAATAAAACACATTGAATTGACACATAATCGATTAAAAAAATTGTTTGTCGGGTTATGTTAACTGTTTTTTTTTTTGTGGTACTTACGTCGTCTGCTTTACAGTTCCTTATTGTTATCGCGTCTGTTTTTGTTTCTGCGACTGTCGCCACCTGCGGAACGCGCGCCGCTTTTGAGTCGAAAATATCGTTTGCTAAAGACGCCGGCTCTCGGCGCCGATGCTCGTTCGTTGGCGGCAGTTGGCGTCGCGACCGCTTGCGCCATCTCTTGTCTCTTGTGCGAAACGGCGCCGTGTTGTTTGAACACCGGTGGCCTCGCAGCCTTTCCATAGGACCTAAGCCTTTTTCTTTCTTCACTTTTTCCTGAGGTAAGTTTGCTCTTTTCAAATTTTACAAAAAAAAAAAAAAAACAAAAAAACATCTGTGGGCAAGGCTGCACGAAATCGTAGCGCGATAGGTTAAGAAACCGAATTTTGCGGTCGCTTTAAAGAGCCTGGCCGCTACTTGGGACCCCCGGTAGTATATTCAATGAAGCTGCAGATATATTAATATTTATTTGACAATGTTTTTTTACTCGGACGTTCCGAAATAATTATCAAAGGGCCGATGTGGGCGACTTGGTTCATCGTCACAAAAGGGGGTAAACAGGGCGCGTAGAAGGAATTAAGAAGTTTATTACTCATAAAAAAATGTCAAAGAGGAAGGAGAAAATGTTTGGCGAAGTTTCCTGACGAGGCTCCTGTCCCCTTAAAAGCGTTACAGCAGTCGTACAGGAATATTGAAATCATAAATAGATCAAAATATACATACATATACATCATGCACCTGAATATACTAGAAAGAAGACATATAATGAGGAACTAAATATTATACGAGCGGACACTCAACTAAACATGTAGACGTGAAATGACGTTTAGTTCAGTCAGCGCTTGTCTTCTTTTGTTATCTATGCTTTCTCTCTGTTCTTGTGTGCTGATAACTCTTTTTTTAATATCAATAATTGTTTTTAATTTACAAATGAAATATTCGCATGCCTCTAAAATGTACACAGATTGCATCCACTGAGTCCTGCGTAACATAAACACCAAATAGCATATTTCTTACCAATATTTAGTCTAGAGCTGTACAATTGATTAATTCAACTTCTGAATAAGATCGATTACGATCGATATTGCTTCCCCGAATAATTAAATTTAAACCAAACGAAATTAAAAGTACGAAGGAAATGGCGGGGGGGGGGGGGGTGATTTTTACTGCTGTTGTCTGCAAAACAAAAACTAAAAGCTCTTTGTGGGAAAATATCAACAAAACGCTTTGCCTCAGCTTATGCACTGATTATATTTAAGCGTCTTTAGTCCGTATATAAGCGCACATACGATTAAATCCCCAGTTGAGAAGACACATTGAGCCGTTTATCACAATGTAATAGAAATCAGCAGAGTCAAGAAGCGTGAATTCGCCCTTCTTTATATCTCATGCCTGAAAATAAACGACTCTACTAATCCATCATATTTCTTTATAAATGAAGGCGATTAATTGGGTCAAAACGTTTAAACAGTGACCTGCCCTAGTTAGTTTAAATATCAAGACAGAATCATGTATACCCATTTGAAGGATAAAACAGTCTAAAGAGTACGCCTTACCTGGATAGAAATATCCCTAGAGCATCCGGAGCTTCGAAGAGGTATGATCTGATGCGACCAACGTCGAGTGATGAAGCTATAGACAGCCCACACATTATAAACGAGTTTCGCGCGCCGTAAACATTGCCATTTGCCACTACACAGACCGGGAGTGCCCTTGAAGCTATTTCCTGTCACCCGCCAATGACTGCTTACGTTTCTAAACACGCTCCTCTTCGCGCGTGCATGTGTCTCCTCGCCCTTTTCCTGCGTGTCGGCATCGAACCTTGGCGGCTTGGTACAGACACGATAAGTGATCTAACGCCCTACTGAGCATTGCGCAAGGTGTTAGTAACGTACATGGCGTGCAACTCAGTCGTTCTGTGCTACTTAATGAATATTTGAGGGGTAGTTAGCTTCCCTGGGCTTGCTCTGGCGCATTATAAATAAACTTCGCCCGTGTATAGCGCAGACACCTTGCAGCCCCCTGCACTCTCTTGCGCAGTCTTGTAGAAATTGCGGGCAGAAGGTGATAAAGAATCGTCGCGGAAAACTTGAACGTGGCATGATTTTCCTCAAAGATAATGCACCCCAGTCATATTTCGGCGGCTCCATGCAATAGGCTAGCGAATGTGACTTCAAAGTGTTAGCACATGCACCCTACTCGCCGAATTTCGAACTGTAAAACCTTCACCGGTTATCTGCGTTCAAACAACAACTGAAAGGCAGAATTTCCACAGTGACGACGCCGTCATGGAAGCTGTGCGTGAGTGGTGTGAGGATCAAGACAAATTGTTTTTTCTTCGCGGGTTGGCAGCACTAGAGAGGTTCTGGGAGAAGTGCATCATAGCCAATGGGGACAACGTAGAAAAGTCATAAAGCTTCATTCGGCTGGGACAACTCTTTGACGGGAAAGCGCATAACTTCTCAAACATCCCACGTAATATTCCCCGGTAACGCATTCTTTAGTGTCCGATTTAAAGGCTGAACCGCACGTAACCAATTTAGCGAGCGACGAGACGAGCAACAACGACGGCGACGAGAGTCAGCAACGAACGACGGAGATTTCTCACTGTCGCCCGTCGCGTTGCTCGGTTTCTGGATTTTTGAAAACGCCGCTCAACGCCTTGGTCGCTTGCTCCCGTCGCTTTCATGCGATTCACATCGACGCGGGACTGACCGAGCGCCAGCGAAGCGGGAAGCCGTCGCTTATCTCGCCGCTCGCCAAATCGTTTACATACGGCTTATACTTAGTTCAATAAACTATCTTTTTTCTTCTCTTTCTTTTGGGGGGAGGGGGGGGGGGGATTTGGGTTATTTTAAGCCTGGAGAATCGTTATATAAAACGTATACTCCGGAACTCTGAATTATAGCCGATTGGAAGCGTTTGCTTCAGGTAGATTTTCTTAATGAAACAGTCCTTAATTGTGTCCCCTGAAATTGAATACCGTATCGAAATTTTGAAACTAGCTGATTCTGAGTCAAATGTTAAACCAATTGAGAAAAAGGTTTTATGAGAAAGTGGCTTCCACCGGACTATCAGTGTACGTGAAGAACAATAAAGATGGCCGCCAAAATCAAACCCAACTTTCTTCTTATTTTTTTTTGTAAAATGAAAGTACATTTTAAATTAGTCACCACTAAAGTATAATTTTGTTATCACATTCCAACCACTAGTGCTTCGCTTTGGCGGTGTTGAATCGTCTGCCGACGCGTAGGAGAGATTTGGTACGAGAAAAACAGGTTCCCTTTTGGTGGACAGACCGTGTCAGCAAAGCCCGCTTTAGAAGGGCATCTCCCTATGAAATGAGCAAATCATATCACTCACTCTGAGAAATAAGGGGTGTGGTATTTACACCCCTTGTCTCATATATAACACTCATCTATCAAGGCGCTCGTAAAAGCTGGTATCGGCGGTTCGACGTCAGTGGTCTGAACCCCGAATTGTAGTTTTTGGGGTGTTTGATATGAAACAAGGTGTGTGTGTACTACACCCCTAATTTCTGAGAGTGTACCCAGAAGGTTTCGGAGGCTTTATGATACCTTCTGGGTATCAAGGCACGTTCGGCACATCGCCGGGATGTCAAATTATAATCATAAAACTGTAGCGCAGTTGCTATCCAAGACAATCCCGGCGTCGACAGCATTGATTTCGACACTCTTGCTCGCTAGCCGCTTCAGGCTACAGGCGGCATAGCCGTTACTAGCCACTACAGGCAACAGGCGACATAGACGTTAGGAGCCGCTACAAGCTACAGGCGACATGGCCGCTACTAGCGTTGTATGTTCGGTTGTTTCAATCAGACACGGGCATCAGGCGGGCGCTATCCTTTGACTGTTGCCTGAGGCGTCAAATGGGCAGTGCAAGAATATTAGGTTGGAATTGGTTTCGCTCCACACAAGCTTTATGCAGATAGTATAACACAAGTTTACTCGCCGGTAGTGCGCCAATAACTAGACGCCTCTTCGTCGTGGTTTCATTTTAATGATGAACGATTTTTTTCAGTCTTTTCTTCAAACAATTTGATGCCGCTGTAATTATAATCGCGCGGAAAAGGCCCTGTGTAACCTAGCTTCCGGTTGCACGTGAAAAGGTCCCCAGTTAGTCGAAATTAACCTTGAGCCGTCCGCTGGGGCATGCCAGATGCCCATCGATGATTCGGCACGTAAAACCTCCAAATTTGATTTGATTTCGAATGATAATCGCAGTGTTGGCGTATTTACTTGAATTGATCCCATCGTGACGATATTCCAACGCACCTCAGAGGTCGGACACAAGCACCATGTAAGCATTCGGTTTGGTCTCGGGACAATCAATGCCTCCGACAAGTATTCGGGTGGTAGCTCGTGTCCACTCGCTGCAATGACGGAAATGGCCGAATCCTAACAATATCTGAAAGTCAGCACGTGCCGTGTGCTTCACGAAACCAAGCGCGTGTGTATAATGAAAATCTACGAGTTGAGAAAGTAAACGCGTGTCGGTTTTTGCATTCGTTTTTTTTTTTTTTTTTGTCACTGTCATTTCGTGGAGAGAAAAACTAGGGTGTTTTTGTAGATGATGAACTTCAAGGATTAATCTTTTATGTTATTTTCCAAAAAGTGCACAAAATGTTGCTCCACTAATTTAAGGCTTATTCATGATGTGCCGTGACACGCGTTTAAATCCGAAGTTTTCCTGTGTTCCTAAACAGTAAATACAATTGTTTGTCAACGAGAGCCTCGATAAGTCAACACTGTACCGTGGTAGTCCCATATTTGTAACACGATATTTTGGTTTTCAACCAATTGGCGAACTAGTGAACATGGCATATGTTTGTCTTGTTCCGGCTTTTGTCTGCTCACAGTTTTTAGTGGTTGGCCAGTGCTACTGAAAGGTAACAATAACCATTTTGGAAATATAATAATAACTACTGCTACGCATAAAACATTCAAGTCGCAGAATGTACCATTGCAGCTCAGGCTCCCAGGAACGCCACAAAATAGTACTCAACGCCAAAATTTAAAAAAAAAATCTCTGATAGATGGTAAGTTCAGTAACTTAAAAACAAGATTCACAATGAATTGGAAGGTATAAAAAAGGACGATACAAAAGGCACAGGCGTGCCTGCAGTGTTCAAGACTTCTGTGTGCGCGTGTGTGTGAATGTGTGTATGCTTGCGCGTGTGTACGTACTTGTGTGTGTGCGTGTGTGTGCGCGCGTGCACGTGCATCTTTCTGTGCGTGCGTGTGTGTGTGTTAGCGTAATTATGTCCGTTATTTTATTATTTGTATGCTCAGTTTTTGTATGCTTAATGAGGAGCACGCCGGTCGCTGCCCATGATTAAGGATAGTGGCAACTAATTTTCACGAACATACAAACATAAACACGCTCTACTTTAGCGTACGCTTGTTTCACAGAGGCCTTCGGCGCATGTGAAGGTCCCGTTGTGTGATGATACGGAGCTGGAAATGATCACTCAAATGTCTGTCCTGCGTTAAATGCCTGTAAACATGGTGAACATTGCAACGGCCCGTAGCCTCATGTAGGTACATATACGTAAGATGTATTTGAATATAAGTCGTTACTCTTATTCGTGCTAACTCTGATCTCACCCTATTGAAAACAACACTTCAGCCCTGATGAGTTATTGGACCCTCTCAGCGCTTCACGCCCCTTTAGCCCGTCAGACCTTCAAACCCCTTCAGCCATCAGGCCCTTCATCATTTCAGACCCCTTCAGCCCCTCAACCTTTTACACGTCCAAAAGGGCTGTCAACCATGGACCAAAAATTCAGTTTAAAACGTTATTAGAAATATATTTCAGACATTGAGTTTTCATGCATGTTGTAATTCAAAAAGTCGATAAGAACAAATGTTTTCTAAAACCCGGGCTTCAAGCAGCTGTAGACAAAAGCGATCAGACCGAATAAGAACAACCGAGTTCCTTGTTACAAAAAAATATATTTCAAAGTACTCAACTGTTACTGGGTAAATTACTGAAATGTACGGTAGTTCAACTATTGAAACCGAGCAGGTGCACCACACGGACATATACACACTGCCAGTAGTACGTTTAGCGAAAACCACTAACGCGCAACCAACATCCGCCACCGTTGAGAAATCTTGAGCGCAGTCACGGTGTCGTCTCCGGCGTCTTTTTCGCCCGCTGGATGCTTCGGAAGCCGGTTGGACGACGAGGCGCAAGAAACGGAGCGCTGAGAGACCTTCTTGATCCGCACACCGCTCTAGAAGATAGGTCCCACGCATGGGACGGGAAGCTGACACTGCGCGTCCTGTTCGAATGTTGTGAATTTAGTTTGCGCTCGTTGACGCAGAAGAAACAGGGTGACCATCTTTTGACAAAGGCTGTATTTCGACTGACTAAAACAGGTTATCTACAAACAAGCAGCAAATCCTTCCCTTTCATTTTTCACGCGCACCGTTTGTCTCATAAGCGAGAACTTGCTACACCTACTAGACTAGGAAGGTACTCAGCACTCTTTCCACATGGCCGAAAGAGTAGGCCATAGGGGCCGCGATAAATCGCGGAATAGAAGGCAACACGCGGGGGTTTACCGTCTTAGCAGCGAGATATTAATGATGCAAGCGTGTTCATGTCCTTAAATGCCAACTGTGCACAACATATGGGTTAGCAAGTTGACTTTCTTAGACTGGCAAATTATTGGTGCATAAAATCCTTGATGTAAAGTGGAAGAACAGGATAGGTGAATAGCGAGGTCTCAAGATAGATAAGGTATACTTTCAAGCAGGAAATTGTGACTGATGTATTATCCCCGCAAGCTGGATTATTTATAAATCTTTGTCAAAAATTAAATTGAAAACAGCATTACAATTACACATCTCAGTGAAAATACAGTTGACGTAGTAAACGCATGTATAACTGCATTCTTTCCTGAAACTAAGCGGTGTATTTAAAAGCAAAAACTATTGGGTCCCTTTTTCATTTTTGTTTTTCTAGAGGTGTTGACTGTGTAAGGAATTTATAGAAAAACATTTCGTTTATTCTGAAGGAGTGTCTTTTTTCAGCTAAAACTACCTGAAATCTTGTCATTTATCTTCCAACTCAAGTTTTGGAGATTTATCATCCAATAGAAGTTTTTGAGCTTACACCGGAACCGTAATTAGATAATACTATTGGGTCCTTCGTCCCGTGCCTGCAAAAAGTATAAAGATTTCTGATTAGCCAGTCATGCAGTCAAGAAAACGGGGTTGTAGATACACGCGTATGGCAAATTTATTTCCTTTTTCTGTTTATATACAAGTCGCATCGTATCAACTTATCTGTGTCTGGCAGCAACCAGTTCAACGAAGACTCTAAACATCTCTCCTGGTATAAAACATGGTGACCTCCGATGACATCTATTTTTTAAGTAAGTCTGGGTGACAACGCAACCTGAGAAATTAATTTTCAGTGTGAATGCAGTGCGACGGACGTCTTTCGAAGGATATCACTCTCCGTGAAGTGAAGTTTGCACACCTGAAAAACAAATCTGTCTTCGAATAAGTGCTAGCAATTTGTGAGTACTTTTTATTTGGCTCCCACGTGTAACACGAAGCACACATGTCCCGATAAATAAATTCGTGCCCCAACACGCGTGCCATTAGTTTTTCACGTGCACGTCTTTTTACACGGATAGATCTGAATTTTTTACACGCCTCCTTTCGTCTTTAAAACATTACAGCATAAACAAAAACAGTGGAAAATTTTCGGTTGCCCAGTCGTAGTAATAGAATAAATTATTTAATAAAGAGCCTTTAACTTTGCCACCTGGCACAGCACTCAGCGTCATATCCGTCCGCAAGAAGAATTACACGAAATGGGCTCTGTATGAGCAGGCCGTCAAAGAACAGGTCGCATCTCGTTTCCTCGACGTAAACTGTCGAATGTAGCCAAATTTCATTTCATGTCATTTTATTTATTTCGCTCAAGAGTCAGGAAAAGAGCAGAAAAGCCGAAGGCCTATACCACTTGGTATGCAAACACCCATTAAAAGAAAAGAAAAAATACAGCAAAAGGTACCACGATACTTGGGCAAGGAAAATTTGAAATAAATAAAGAACAACAAGATGGACAACAACAAGGTATACTCGCTCAAAGACTGTGTGAGTGAATTTTGGAGATGGCTACTCACTCTGTGGCGAAAATCTTTCACTTTCACTTCTTCATGTGCCGTAGGTGGGTACAGGATGAAACTAGCTGATAATGATCGCCAGTGTGCCAGAGTCTTCGCAGTAGAAGAGTGGCAATGTCTCTCAGTTCTAGCAAAGGCAGGATGGAATGCACCTGTCCGGTGTTGTCGTAAAATTAGCACAACGCCTGACTGGCTTGAGTTTAGAATCAAGAGGTTGGTCAGCAGTCGTAGGGAGGCCACCTCTCGCCGTAAGCCAAGCGTGTCCCACCGAACTGCTTGCAGTAAATTGGCCGTTCGCATTTCCCGGTAACGTGCTTTGCGAGAGTCACACTGCCCTGCAGGATGGCGTAGGCGGCCCGACGCTGAACACTCCAGTGCCGCCACAAGGTGTGCCTGGTGGGGGCTCTATATCGGGCAGCAATACTCAAGTTGAAGGAGCACAAGTGAAGTGAAGAGATGTCCTAAGGTTTCAGGTCCAGCACCCTTGGTTACACGGAGACTAAATCCGAGCTTCTGGCGCGCCCTCCAAAGCACCTCTCCAACGTGAGCAGAGAAATAAAGCTGTGGGTCCAGAGTGACACTCAGCAGCTTTGCGCTTGATTTCCAGCCGAGGGCAACACCGTCAAGACAAAAATCAGGGGGAACAGGGGTTAACGGGCACAAGATATCACCATAGCTGAGCACTTGCCAGCATTTAGGGGGATGCTGGTGGTAGGTAAGGCTAGAAATCGGGTACGGGTGAGAAATCATCTCCATAAAGCAGAGGCTTACAGCACAGAGATGCAACAATGTCATTGATAAATACATTAAAAAGTGTGGGACCAAGCGCACTGACTTGGGGAACATCGGACAAGACCCCAACTGCATCAGACACAGCACGACGAAAAGCAACGCGCCGAGTAAGCCTATGTAGAAATTCTTTCATCCAGTTAAAGAGCTCCCCACATACATTAAAAGCACGGAGTCTGCTTATGAGGTTTTTGTGGTCTACTCTGTCGAATGCCTGCCGGAAGGCCAACTGAACAACCACAGAGGGATTACGGCCATTCAAGTACTCGCTGGCAGTGTGGACAGGAACAGCCAAAGCCGACTCGCAGATGCGATCGGGCCGAAAACCGAGTTGATGTACTCTCAGTAGATTATGTTGCTCGAAGTGAGCAAGCAGTTTCTTGTTTATTACAAGCCCGTTAAGACTACTGACGGGCTTTGAGTTCATTGAGCCATTTAAGAGCGCAGCTCTTAGGTGCCCGTTTCCGGGTTGAGCGGCGTCGAAGTCGGCGTCGGCGTCGGCGCCGGCGTAACCGAGCTCGTTGCATTTTGAGACGTCACAGTTTGCCCACTAAATTTAGCGGGGAAACTGAATTGGTGTTGAGGTCACGCAAAGTCAATTTCACCCCTAAATTTAGGGGGGAAATTTTCTCCAAATTTCTCGCTAAATTTAGCGGGAGAATTTTTGCTAAATATCCCGCTAAATGGGAGGCGAGGAGTGGAGGGGAGGCTACGCAGAGTGAGGGCAGGCCTGCCTTCCCCTCCGTACCCTCCCCTCCTCCTCTCAAGAGCTGCGCTCCAATTTCGCATTACAGAAAATTGTAAACGTCTTTCACTTTTTTTTTTTTAATGACACCCGACATGATGCCAACCAATGTAAGTCGTTCGACGGAAGCTCAGAAGGCTTAGGGAGCGATTGGCCAGGCAAATCAAAATGAGGAGTTCTTACCTTGGTGTGTTGAGATGCAAGAAGATTATCATGCGGGATGGCTCTTGTCCAGGCTTACCACAGGTCAGCGTCATCAGAGAGCATAAACACATGCACTTTTTTGGTGTTTTTTAGTTGCCACGACATACGGTAGCCCAACATTTGTTCGGCATGCCGATCTGCCTCACAAACACGCGCGCGCGTACGTTTTAAAACAAGGCAGGGCAGACGACGGATGGAGAAAAACAAAGAAACATTGAGAACAGCTCTGACGTCTCCTTTCGATTTGAACAGCCTCGTATGCGCAGTTGGTGGGTCGGTCCGCCACCTTTCGCCGGGTACGTGGCATTATCTCGTCACCATCTTTGCATCCCGACTCGCAAGCACTGAGGAATTTCTAGTCTAGAAGGTGTTGGGACATGGCGAAGAAGAACAGTGCAAGGAGGGAAATAGCGGAAACTAAAAAAGCTGAGTGAAGAGGAGCGACCTCCTTTCCACAACAGCTTTTATTGTGCACGCCCTTTACCCCTTCGATGGGACTGAGTTAACCAAGACCATGACGGGAAGGGATGGGGGAACATCTCCTCAATATCCAAAACACGTCGCGCCGCCCGAGACAAAATCGCAAAGCGGTTAACCCGACGCATATATCCTGAAGAGTCACGTGATCTCTCCCTCAGACCCGTTAAAGCGATTTTTATGGGTGCTGTGGTGCCACGGAAAAGATTGGAACAGACCCCGCAGGCCTCTTAAAAAACTATCAAGGTCTCTTACACCCCTTAGGAATTCTGAGAGGCTGGGTCAGGCCCCTTAGAAAACTCCTGATGGAGATCTGAAACCCCTCAAACATTTTTTATGGGTACGTCAAAACATTTCAGCAATCCTGGTGTGGCCCATTGAAGGATTCTCAATAGGACATGGTCAATACCCCGCTTCAACACTTCAACATGGAACTGCTCATAGTAAGAGAATAACCTCAGCATTAAAGCGAAAGGTTAATTAGCTAACAGTTGTTTTTCAGCAATGCACAAAATGCCGATGGGGAGAAAATAAATTTAAAATAAATTCTTTTACCTCTTTTTTGTCTTGTGGGAATTCCCTCGCTGCTACCCGTTTCGAGAAATGACAGCACACTGGTTCAACAACACAGAGAAATTTAATGACCGTTATCTTCAGCACCGCGATCCCAAAAGCCCTCGCGCATACGCTGCGATGGCCCTTTATCAGTGGCCAGGCGCCGCTCGCGTGGCCAATTGCCCTTCACCCCCTCGTGGTGCAGATGACCACTGACGATTGTCGGAGGGGCAACCTGGGCCAAACGCTTTGAATTCACAGGTTGGTCACAGTATTCAACTGTAAATATAATGCAGGTTTAATCGGACCAAAGATCAGTCAACACCGCAAACGTGGATGATATCGTGAAGAACGCCAAATTCAAAACACGTAACCTTTTTTTCTGGGTTTTTATTTGTATGTAACAACGCTAAAGCATTCAAACAATTCAAACGCTGCAAATGTATAAACGTATAAGTATAAGCTCACGGCATTTCGCCGTGTTTCATCTCGCGACTTAGAGTAAGTGTTTTTTAGGGACTAAAGACATTTTAAAAGGTGCAGGGCACAGTCTTAATTCAAGGCTTTGAAAGTTTTGTTCAACGTGTTTTGATTAGTGGACGTAATCACCATGGTTCAGAAAACTCTAAAGGGCCGAGAGACAGTACCTCCTAGCATGTGCACAATGATGTTCATGGTATCTTCGGCGCCGGTCATTCCCACGTTGATGCTGTCCATCACGACTGGCATCAAGTTCGTTATCTTCGACTGCGTGCCAGCGTGTGTCTTCGTCACCACCAGTTCTCCTTCGTACCGAACGCGGTCGACGGAAGAGACCATGGTTCCGTTGTGGCCCCAACAAAGTCTCCAGGGAATCGTCATGCGAATCGGGTACTTTGAGTAGATGCTGAACAGTGTGACCGTGTCGTTACCTCGGCAGAAGGTCTTGCAGGGTCTGTCGGGCCTGAACTCGTCGAGGCGTGAGACGGTGCCAGCCTCCAGAACAATGGCACCGGGAAGCAGTTCCGTCCGCATAATGTGGATTAGGTATTCCTTGGGAAGGTTCCTGAAGAGTTGGTCCAACTTCCCGTCTAGCTGGGCCTTGTTCGGGACGTCACAGTCCTCTACGCCATCCGAAATACAATTAAATGTCTTGAAAATTGAGCTTAGCTCTCCCGGGCAGATAAATATGATTCCGCTGTGCTCATGACTCTTCATCCGACGGATCAGTTATTTTATGGCGTGCACATTTGCCAATTCACTGTGAGTAATTTAGACTACAATGTTCATCAAGCGATAAAATTTCAAATACTTTTATCTAAGTAGTAGCGTATCTAGAAACACTTTCATCTTTGGGAAGGCAGCCACAAAGATATGGTTGTATAATTCTAGTTGCCCATTAAGACATTTTATGTACCATCTTACCTTCGAGATTCTATATTTCCTCACGTCGACTGCCAACATGGCTTCACGTCAGTGCCACGGACCTGTATTATCCGCAAATATATCAAGCATTTTATAAACTGATTTTTTTTAGCTAGCATTAAATTTTGTCAAAACTAGTCACACTCCTGACAGCTTAAACAACGCCGTATGTTGATAATTATGTTCACATTTCTTGCTTTGTTATTTGTCCTTTGGCGTCCTTATCGGCGAAAGCAGCGACCTCATTGGCTGCTAAGCGCTAATTAGATGCGCGAAATTCGCTACAGCCTACATTTTTTTAACCTGAAGAGTGAATACAGTGTCGGATCACAGTTTGATCCGAATGTTTTCAATAAGGGTTTTTATTTTATTCTTTTTGTTCTATTGATCACATCTTTATCGCGTTACATTACAAAGAACAAACGCATAATGCAGGTTGTGCGTTTCAAAACATGCAGCCCGAGGCAGCAAATGTTGAAGACACGACTGTACCTGGTTTCGGGAAATCCTTGGACAACACCTGGTTGAAGCAAAGTACAGTCGCAAGAGCAGCAATGAACGTCATTGTCGCTCGCTTTTTGCCTGAAACAAAAGGGATTGCATTTAATGATGAGTTATATTATGTTGTGTAACAAAACAATCACTAGGGCAAGGGCATTGGAATAGAAATATCATGGTTTCGTTTCTTTGTTACTTGACTTGGTCAATAACCTCTCATAACAAATGTTTCTTCTCATCAAATTCTCACAAGCTTTCATGTGTCCTTTTGGTTATCGGATGTCACTGAACCTAGGCCACTGGTCGGACGAGATTTTAAAAAAATACTGTCTAGAAACAAAACAAATGCATTCGGGGTACTTTATGTAATTAAAATAAGGACACCGACTTGACATAGAATAAAAACTATTTCATTAAACGTTTGGCCTCCTGTGCGGTAGTCATCTTCAGTAAGTACAGCAGCAGTGTAAGAGTCTATCTCGACACAGTTATATTTATTGGAAGGATCCGCGTACGCATCGGGGAGAGAGCCCTCATTTTCGTTTCACGATGACGTGTCCCTTCGGATGGACCACGATTCTAGCAGTTTTCGATGACCTCATCTCTCCTCCCTCGCCAAGATCTTTGCGGCCGCGAAGTCAAAAGAATGACACACTTTCCAAATGTCGTCCACAAGTTGAGTTTTCAGGCCAGTCGCGTCCCATGCATAAGTGACGTCCCGCCTGTGTTATTTCAATCAAGTGTCTCTCCTGCGCACGGTCTCACCAATGTATGAAGCACTACAGTCAGTACACGGGATCTTGTAGATGACGCCTCTCTGGAAGCCTGTCGAGGTGGGGTATTTCAGCTTGGATACAGTATTCGCAATTGTTCGTTAGGGCTTTAACACAGTACAAATACCAAGTGGCAGCAAAACGCGACTAAGCGGTTTAGAGACGCACTCTGAATACCAAAACACACTCTTATTACTATCTTTTTCACGCATTTCGATGTTTTGATTTATTTGGTTGCTGACATCATCAAAAAACCGCTTCGGGTAGTGCCGAGTCTTCAAGGATTCATGCACATGTGCTAATTAATTTGCGCCATGAACTTGACGGAATGGTGTTTGACCTGCGCGAAAATTATCGTATTTGTGTTGCATTAGACGGTGAAATCGATAATTCCATGAACTTTCCTGTTTCACACGGCTTACCCCACACATTAGTCTCAATTACATTGTTCAGTTCAACCGATCGCATTACACATACGTCAAAAAAGGGGCCCATATCATCTTGTTATTTGTCGAAAGTAAACTGTATTGTGGGATGAACATTGTTTAAATCTCGGTGAAAATTAATAACATGTTTCTTATCTAAAACGACGAAAGTGTCATCAACATATCGGCGATATTATTTGACATGGAAAAGTTGATTTCTCAGCACCGTTTTTTTTATATGCTTCATAACGAGATTTGCAACACTGTCAGGTGCCATGCTCAACATCGGACAGCCATTCACTTGCTGGGACACTTCTCCACAGAAGGCGACGTGCGCGTCACCAGCGTTTCCTCATGAAGTAAGCGTTCACGTTCACCATCAATGGCAACATCGTTCGGAACATTAGTAAAAAGACAAACTGCGTCAAAAGAGGACATACCCTCATGCGGAAGTAAGCGTTTATGTGTGAACCAACTGAACGAACTCTTGAAAGTTCTGAAGAAAAAAGCCTTTTTGTTTTCTCTCCTGTGACAGGTGCCAGCAACTTTACCATATATTTTGACAAGTCATGTGTGGGGGAGCCAATAAAAGAAACAATCAGGCGTAGAGGCTATACTTGTTGTGCACTTTTGGTAGACCATACATGTTCAGTGTCCAACCATCGGAGGAGAAAAGCCGGCGGTACAAGGAGTCGTTTAGCTTTATATTATTATCAGTAATATTTACACCTGCTTTGATTTATTTTACATCTAACAGGTGGGAATAATAAAAGGTAAAAAATTAAATGTAAAAAATACTCATTCATGCTAAATGCTTTGATTTATTTTACATCTAACAGGTGGGAATAATAAAAGGTAAAAAATTAAATGTAAAAATACTCATTCATGCTAAATGTAAACTTGGTGTACACTATGAAATTCCAACCACTTAACTAAATCAAGAGCTAATTACGTTTCTGACTAAGATAAGAAGTTAATAATAACTTGCACCTACTGCTCTCACTATTATCTCACAAATTGAAGGCACAATGAGGCAGCTATTGCCAAACGGAGAATTAAGCTTTAGTTGTTACACCTGTATTATAAAATTAGATAGTGATGATACTATGAAATTCCTGGTCTTTTATATTTCTCAGAAAACACCTAAATATATTCCGGAAAATATTCTGTTTTGTGTACATTTTAGTGATCCGCATAAATATAAGCAAATGACACACAAAAAAAAAATCCCGCCTTATACGACATCCTCGATTACGAACCTCTGAACCGCTAAAACAATTTGTCTTTTTTTACTTCTAAAAATTTCTAACCGCTATGCAAGTGAATTTATATTTTCTATGACTTTTTCTATCCCCATTTTTTTTCGCTTTTTTATGAGGCATTTTTCTTCTAGCGATTCAGTAACGATAATCTTCGGGTGGCTCTCAATAAAATGAATTCTAGTTGAATTCTACGTAACATGCCAAATATCGACATCCCCCAAAACATATTTCAAGTTTATCTATCCAAGTGAAATAAAACAAACTGCTACAGATGTTACAGATGCAAATCCTCGCATAACAAATGTAGCTAACTCCTCCTCACAGAAAGACTAGAGGATCCGGAGTTTGAAGACAGTGTATACTGGTGGCATCTGCCTCGATGTCGATGTATCATGTGTACCTTTCACTGCGTGTAGACAAGGGGGATTCAGAGGTCTTATATCACTCAAACTAGATTTATAAAGTGCAAAATACCCTCGAAGACGATTGGCCCAGTCACTCGTAAGTGTTTACGCTTATTTTAAGCGCCGCCTTCCGCTAACATCACCCTCCTTACACTCCGTTGCTCCCTATGATACACCGCAGCGAACGCTACCAGCCATCGCTGCTGCTTTAAAGCCACTGAGAGTGCCACGTGGGCGTCGAGGAGAGAGAAGGGGGAGGAGGGAGTCGCGTAATTCTGTCACAGCGATAGGTTGACGGGGATAGCTCGTAGCCGCCGCTGTACTCCATCGGGCGTCCTCGCGGGCCGGAAACAAAAACTTGACGTATACGCGTTTTATGGATCATCCACATTGACGTGTCTCGCTTCGCCTACACACCGCTACATCTTACGCTGGACCGCAGGGGACGCTACGGGTCATCCCAGAAAAAGTCGAGCGCTCCCAACATATCACGTGACTGCCGACCCCGAGCGCCGCTGCTCCACTCCCAAATGTCACGTGACGCTCACACTGCACAGGATTGGTTACGATACCTCGTAGACTCGAATGCGGTCCAAGTCATACGGAACTCACCATACAAGGCGTGGTGAGTTCTGAACATATTATCATTGTTCCGCAGTCAATGAGATTGCGATATTAACCAATAAGAACGTCGAAAGAACAAAATGCGAAGCAAGAACCATCAACGTAATTAGTCAAGCCTTGTGTTTTTCAGCCGTCAGCGACGATAGCCAGCGGTTGCACGCGAACGTTTCAACTGCGCGTCCGTGAGCAGTGGCGCAAGGTCGCGCGTCATTTGTTGCAGGAAGGCTGAAGGCAACCCTCGTTTTGAGACAAAACTCTTCCCGGCGGTTACATGGCCGTGTTTCAGGGACGTATAGATTAACTCTATTTACGAGCTCAAGCGTTAGATATTTATCAGATACCCTAAGTGGGCGCCGCCGTATTTGCTGTTTCCATTCATTCTAATTTATTTATTTTTCGACTTCGCTGGCAAGCGGGGTTTGCACATTATGCGGGCATGAAATCGTTTTGATGCCAGTGAAGTTTTTCACGTGCTCGCACAAGAGTTCTATGTATGAGGTTGGTCATTTGTTAAGACGTACGGCAGAGTATTAAAAAAAATGGGGTTGCATAACCGGTTTCAAACGCATTAGGCAAAACTGTCTTCAACATACATTGTTTCGCTTCAGTCAAAACCAAATGAAAGAGAAGGGGACGAGGCATGAGACATAATACATAAAGCACGCTATTTACCCTACAGCGTTTTTGTTGTAATCAACCAGACTTTAATAGAAGTTAATAATTTCAATAGAATAATGCGAGTAATTTACGACGGAAATAATTACTTCTTAAGTGACACTTTAGTTATAAAGTAGGGGGTTCAGGAACCGACGTATCTCTTCCGCTATGTAGACTTCGTATAAAAACTGAACAGTTGAAATGGCGCCACACAGTACAACTTCATTCGAACTCCAGAACAAAGCGGTTGTACGAGTGATATGGGTTCAGCATGGAGTTAAGAATTGAGAAGGAAGTACTAATCACTAGAGAGAACAACTGCAACACAGCGTCAAAGGCAGAGATATCTGTGAAGATGCGTGTTTGTTGTTGTTTTTCTTTTGAATATAGAGAGCTGTTTTGTTTCAAACAATTTTGCCAAGTCCACAAGAAACGTGTTTGTTATCCTTTAATTCACGGCATTCTGGAATATTTGATAGAATGTTTAGCCTCCTTACAATTAAAAAAAAACAGGTTGCAGTTGATGGCTGAGATCTACTGTAATAAATCAACAGCAATTTATATTTGTGTCTCCGTCCCTCCCTCACTCCCCTTCCTCCCTCCCTAACCCTCTGTCTCTCTTTCTCTTTTTTTAAATTTTATTCAGAAGACTTTATTTATGAACAATTTTTTTTTTCTGGGCTTGATACCTTTCACTGCGCGGAATCAGTTTCATGTGACATGCCAAAGGTTCGCTTTTAAAATGCAAAGATACTGAAGTTATACTACAATTTTACAATATTACAATATTGTTATTGAATTTATTGCTTGTACTTCATAAAAGGGCAGGTGAAAGTAAAAAAAAAAGGTATAATATCTTTTTTTTTTCTTTTTGTGAATATTCTTTCTGACAACCGAAGCCACCTTTCGACTGCCGGCATCTTTATAGGCTCCCCAAACCTACAATATACCGCCCGCTTTCTTTGAACAGCCCTAAGAAGCCTTTGTCTTAAAGCCGCTGTGGGCAAAATGGCAAACGGAAAAATCTGCGTGATGGCTTTAACCGAGAAAAAAATAATCGGAGAAAAAATCCGACGTTACGTCTCACGAAATAAACTATATAGCCGTCTTTGTTTATTAAAAGTAAAACGTTCGTAAACAAAAAGATCTCAATAGGGCCGTACGAAACAATAAACGATGTTGCTTGATCGCAATCGTGATTGCTTCTCAATCACGACTGACACGCCATCCACCCCGAAGCTGACAGATAATGTAGAAGGTTCACCTTTGTCGGACCAATGAGCGTGCTTCCTCGAGCCACCTGACTATCATCCACGGGTGCATGTACGGGCCCAGGCACGTCACTCAATACCGAATGTTGATTGGCCTATTCAACACGCAGCTGGCGGCTCATGTGTGAGCTAAAACGTAAGCTTTTGACCTCGCACAGGTTCACGATAAAAGGGTTTTAAAATGCCGCATAAAACAAAATTAACGAAAATAAACAGATGTAATCAGGTATGAGGCGTTTCTTTGAAATTAGAGTGGATTGCACGTCTGCATTTTCAGCAACAACCAAGCTGAAGATGAACGCTCGCGTACAGATCCTGCTGCTTTTCTTGGTGGGCGGCGTTGCTTCGACGAAGAAGAGATTGGGTAAGTATCGCGTAGGTTGCGCAAGTGTCCGTCAACACAAGTCCGCGGTCACTCTATGACATTATCTTTATTGTCGCTATTATTCTGATTCACGTTTGATTCACGTGAAGTCCGGCCATGTCATGAACGCGACGATCCGACGCAAACAATCAAGCCACGCCAAAAATGCATTGTCACGGGGCAGTTTATTTTTTTTTCTATTATTAGCTAAAATAATCACAAACGTAAGATGCGAAGGATTACGTCGCCTTCACTGTGTGGGACCGAATTCGCCAAAGAGTGTTCTATAGCTACAAAGAGAAACATTTTCTTTTTTTTTATTATAACAGCGAGAGGAACAGAAAAGAATGCCTCTTTCGTATTTTCGAATGCTCCAAAAGCTGTGTTGTTTCATCAATTTCAGTCTTGTAAGAATACTATACCACGAAAAGCTTTTTTTTCCTAATAATATTATTATCTCAAACGTTTCCCATCCCATGCTTTACGTACATTTTCTCTACTCGATATCCAAATTTTGCTACCGTTTTTTTTTTTTCTTTACTTCTTAATATATCTTGTTGATTCAATAATGCCCTGTGTAATAAATTCCGTCTACAAAAAATGATTGGTTGAAATAAAAGAAGCCAGGCCGTTTCGTGACCCTCGTGGTCATGAACACTAAAGCTGCGTTCACACTACGCTATCACACTGCACAAAAGACAGTCTGCAGACATTAGGGAGTTTTAGGGAACCGTTGTTGCACATCCGATACGGCACAATGGGACCTCCGCGGTGCGCACCGCGGATGCCCTACCCCAGAAGACACGAATAGGCGCAGTTCGTGCCGGAGAGTCCATCGAACCGTATCGGATGTGCAACAACGGTTCCCTAAAATTCCCTAATGTTTGTGTTACATGTGCAGCGGACACCAGTGTCTTTTGTATCACGAGCTACGTTAATCGGCCTGCCGCTTAACGTACCGTGTCGTGACATTAATTTCTGCTACTATTTTTGGTACGTTATCAGTGGAAGTTTCCCGACATTCCAGAAGTTGTCAAGCATTCGGCTAAGCCATAAAACGTTTAATATGTCCTACAATTCTAAGCGTACACCTTAAAACTAGTATTTTAAATACCTCAAGATGAAGTTTTCTGTAGCTAAAGCAAGGGTGCAGGCGAGCTGGTTCAATACTGACATGGTAACCCTGGCTCCAGGGTTGCCATGTCGGCAAGCTCTCTGTTCGGTTCAAAGGGAGGGGGTTGAATTTATATTCAAAGCTGTAAGATGAGTGCCGCCCTGAATGCCCCAGTGTGTGTGTGTGTGTGTTTTATGATATTTTTTTTAGATTTTAGTTAGGAACTAAATGGCACAAATTCAACCTTATGGAAACCTGGGAGAACGTTTTTCCAGCATAGTACTGAAATGCTTTCTTTGAGCGCAGCCGAAGTGGCGTCACCTCCTTCCGGTACACCCTAGCGATAATTTTAAATCGCTCAGTGGATCTAGCACCTTTTGTTTCGTTCTTTTGTACTTCAATAAAATGAGGTATTTTTGGTTTGGTTGGTACATCTGTCAACCTTTTTTGGTGTGTTTTCTGTTTAACAGCTTAAATGTACACATGAACTATAGAATGCGAATTGCTTCTTTTTTCTGTTTCAATTGTACAGTGCGCAACATTTCCATACGCATCGAAACTGACGAAAATGTTATTATTCTTTAACAAATTTTCAAAAACGAGCAGCATGCATTCAGATTGCAATCTGCTTTGCCCTTAATACGGCCTGCTCCTTGCACAACGCGTACGTTCGTTTACCCGCCAGATGCGTCCGCGTGCTTTTGTTTCGGCCCGGCCTCAACCAATGACGGGCGCGCTTAGCTGCATGTCTCGTCACTGCGTCTTCCCTGTGCGTTTCCTATGGCGGTCTTTGCGTTCCGATGAATCAAAGACTGTGTTTTGGAACAGCGTCGCGCCATATAGAAACTTTTGCTGTTTGCAAACATGAACGGTCGCTCGCGTCTCAAGCGACGTCCGGTCTCTCCGTCTTTGCAAGCCTGTCGGACTTGCTTATGTCACCAGTGCTAGAAAGCATAAATGATACACGGACAACGAAAGTTTGAGATTTAATGAGAGCCTTCGTTTGTACACTTTAAGGCTTTGGAGGAGGCAAGTTGGCTTATAAGAATATTCGAGAAGTTTTGACAGATCTCGCGCTTCTTCGTTCTGTTGGTGTTCGCCTGGAAAATCGGTGGTTAAACCTTTTCATCGACATATTAAGCAGCGATATTAAGGTAGGCTATGTTCATTATTTTTATGAACCGGGAGGTCTCTGAGACGTGAAAGACTGGAGCACCACATGGTGGCGGTTGCCGTTAAAACGGTCTATATGTTTCGCTCGAAGCAAGTGTATTTCTAGCTGCAAACATATTTACCGAACGTTTTTCGACAGTTTCTTTGGTAACTTACTGATAAGAATACTTCCCGCGACACTGGTCCTATTGTCTATTATTTTGTCGACGTTATTGTTACAGATCCGGTCTGCAAAACTGAGCTGCCGCCCCGTACTTGCGACCATCCTCCTATGACGTTCTGGTACTTCGACTTGAGCATCCAAAAATGCGCCAAAGCGACGGAAGTAGTTTGCGACGATAGGGACAACGTGTTCAACTCCCAAAGCCAGTGCGAGGAAACGTGCCCCGACCAGAACATTATTAGATTGTGATTTTTTTTTCCACTCCGAATGTTAGAACCCACTGTACGACTTTCGCCCTAGTCGTACAGCAGTAGAGAAGGTTCTTGTAAAGACTGCCTTGCCCCTTCACCCATCCTTAAAAAAAAAAAAAATAACAGATATTCAATTGAAATTTAAGTAGCAATGAAAGGGGATTGGTGTATCTTCCGATGTCTTGGCGTGAAAATATAAACAATATACTACGTTCGCCAGTTGTTATTGTCAATCTGTTTAGGACATGAAAAAGTGGAAAACTTCTGCAGTCTCCAAGATGGTATGTGACAATAAAAATTCAAGACAACGAGTATACAGTGTGGCTTTTTCTAGGTTTTTTCTACGATTCTTTTTATTTCTATAAACGTCGCGAAGACTCCATCAATGCCGTCTGTGCTAGTGAGTTATGCGGCTATTGGGATATAATATAGGGCACCATGACAGAACAGCACACGACAAAACAGCACGTGACAAAACAGCCCGGTCAAAACAGCACGCGTCTGAACAGCACAGCGTCAAAACAGCAAAACGACAAGACAGCACAGAGCCCCAAAAAAGGTGTTTCGGAAATTATTGCGGTAAATATTTGTATAGACTCATAAACGTCTCGGTTCTTTTCGGTTTATTGATCAAAATAAGTATACTGACGAAAATGTAATATTCAAAAGCGTTTGTTAAAAATGTATAGTGAGTTAACCAGGTACTGATATCTGTATTTGTTGTGGCAGCCGACGTGACCTGCTCTGCAAGACTCACTGGGGCCCTATCATGATCTGACATTATTTTCGTGTGCTCGTATTTGTACACAGGACGAACATGAGCTTCACTACCGCTTCGGTCGGAAAGACAAATATCAAAATCCAGAAATTTGCAAGCATTGTACTCAGTGCGATTTTTCCCCATTTTCACAACTGCGAGAGGTGGCAAATTCGCGACGACCAGAGAAACGGCTATAAAACAATCGTATTTATTCCCTCCTCTAGTAGACGGAAGCTAGGCTTGTTAAAAAGTGTGCGGCATTTACGGGCGCGCTTGATTTGCATTGTGCAGTTCACGATTAGATTTTCTTCTTCGAACAAAGAATTCGGCACACAAATCCCTATCAGGTCAAAAATCCAGATTTCAATCTGAAGACCCCTGCGCCCCCGGAGCTTTTGTTGAAAGTTGAACCGACCTCGGAGACAAGCTGAAAACTGCGAAAGGCAGGAATGAGTCGGATTCCCCCCCCCCCTCCACCCCAACCCTCCGAACGCCCTCGAAAATACTGACCTTTTTCAATTACTACTGAACTTTTTCTTTTTCTGCTGACTATAAACGACACGGAAAAATCCGATAAACGCACCAACAAGAGCTTCGCTGAAGGAGGTTCGAACAATTGCATTCGTTTGCTTAAAGCTTTCCGCCTGTCACCTTACGGTAATGCTTTACGCTTGATACCGTTCGGTAACTCCTGTTGTGATAAAGATCGTGGTCTACTACCAACTGCCGTGCCTTCCAAACTGTGGGTCCGACAGATCCAGTTTTTTTTTTTTTTTTGTGGTTATAAGTTTAGTCATCTTCAGCATACATTTTATTATGTGAACTGCTACTAGTATTCTTCGTTGTAACTGACTCTTGTAGCCTCATGAAAAGCCCGAAGGAGGATCGTGACGCGATATTTATTTATTTTTTTTGGAAAGGGGGGGGGGGGGGGGTTCCGGGTGGCGGAGTTTGGTAAGCTCTGAAATAGGCAATAAATTCCTTTATAACCTATTGACAATAAATGAAAAGGTCAAGGAGGTTCGATATTATTCGCGCAGAGAGAGGTGAAGAACGCGCTTGAAGTTGCTATATGCGTGCTGTTTTTTCGCCGTGCTGTTTTGACGCCGTGCTGTTTTGGCACGTGCTCTTCTGTCGCTGTGCCGTTTTGACGCTGTGCTGTTTTGTCGCGTGCTATTTTGACTCGTGCTGTTTTGTCGCCGTGCTGTTTTGACACTCGGCTGTTTTGACGCGTGCTGTTTTGACCGTGCTGTTTTGTCGCGTGCTGTTTTGTCGTGTGCTGTTCTGTCGCGTTCCCATAATATAGGGGGTGATGCGTCAAGATAAGTAGGTTCATTACCTAAAAGTTGTTAATTATCAATTACCTACTGAAAATAAACATATGCTTTCAATTAGAAACCTTATGAGCCGTATTGAAAACTACTAAAACATTTAGCAATACTTAAAGCGCGTGGGGAATGTTGATGGTACGCTAGAGTTACCACTCGTGTACTCTTATTATTTTAGCTGAAATGACGCAATAAATCGTTCGTATGTCATTTCTGAAATCCGTCGACTACTTCAAACGTTTTGCTCGAAGTTTCTTATTTATTTTGATATGTCTGGGTCTCCGTAACCGCAGCGTAGCACGTTGGATTTTCTGTCCCCTATGAAAATTATTGTTTTTTTGCGGTCATCGTTCATGTTGAAATAATATAAATGTGCTCAGAACGGATGCTATTATTATTTCAAGTTGAAAGAAACCTATAGCAGGGGTGCAAAGTCAAGACAGCTTATGTTCTCGTCGTGTTCGACATTTCTTAAAATAATTCGCCTTACCAAATCACCATTTTATATTTAGCGGGTGTAGCCTTAATAGGGCATCCCAGACTAAACGTAACATTTGTTTTTATTTACGAAATTTCACAACCTATAAAAAATAAAGCGCGTGCGTTCAGCCTAATGCTACCCCTTTCTGGAAACTGACATCTTAGATGAGTTCGAACCCCATCAATGGACTTCAATCGGAAAGAACAACATCGTGATTGTCATACTTAAAACATTTTTTTTTTTTATTTGTGGATCTTTGAGAAGACTTTTCGTTTAGGGTCATATTAATTTCGCATATTCAACAGGCTCACACGGCACTTTTTCTTGATGAATTGCAAAGTGAAGGAGATGTCTTATCCAGAGCTTATTAATTCGCCCATGCACTTGGTCCGGCAGATGTGCTCGCTAGGAAACTCGTTTTGTGGAGGGTGAAGAACACTTTTCGTGAACGTGTTACATCTCTTGCTCGTGGCGTTGAAGTACCAGATTACGTCGGGATTTTTGACGCAGCCAATAGGAGAGACTGGCATCAGGCACTCTGCGTCTGAAAGGAAAGTTTTCCCCTGGTTATCGTAAGCCATCTTCGTATAGTGTCGGCTCGTTAAAAGGACAGGCATTTTCAAATTGGTACGTTGGACCAAAGTGTGCGGATTAGAATAAAATTAGTCTAAAAACTGTGCTTTAGGAAAGTCGTACTTTACGTGCATAAAAAAAACAAAATACCTGGTATGCAGAATTACGAGGTTAGTAGCCTGACCGCGACATCCCCTTTCTGTTATCATTTTATAATTCTTTCCGTTCTCGTAAGTCACACGAGTTGACTGGAGGACAATGCGGCAGACCCACGGTGTATTTTCGGGTGTTATTAACTCCATAGGACGAAGCTTCAGCGTGACAAATTTATGGGAAGAGTAGTTGAAATTCCAAATCAACTTTTGGCAATTTCAAAGCCTAAAAGTTGGTGGCTAAAAATGTGATCGTTAAAAATAGAGCACATACGCTTGAAAAACAGAATAACAATTCCCAAACTAGGTGGTGCTCACAGTACGGAGGTCCTCCAAGCGCAATACAAATTGCTCCAAAGAAAAGTGCACCTTCAAACAATTTCATTATTCCTTCTGGTCGTTTTAGAAACGAAAATAAGTCTGAGCTTTACGATTTTATACACAGCGGGCTGGAGTTCGGCGTCTCCAACTATTTTACCACTTGAAGTCACACTCACGAGGCATTCTTTGAAATGCGGTATGATTAAAGGCCTTTGTTTGGATCATAATAAAAATTATTTTTCCGCGATATGTACAATTTATAAAAAGGTTAGTGTATTATGTTTAAAGTCTACTGTCGTTACAAAGGAAGCGTGATTTTCAACCCAACAAACAATCCGTTTTATGAAACGACTTTTGTGAAGTCATTCCTTTTTTTGTAAAAGCGTGAAATATTCGCACACAAAAAAAAAACATCGTAAGAGTGGTGCATCATAAACGACTTTTTTTAACGTAAGCTTCCAAAACAACTTACCGAAACAAAAAAAAAAGAAATGGATTGTAAGAGTTCTGACTGCATTTGCTTAATCGTGAGATTCGTCTACTTGAACTGTTAAAAGCTTCGAGGGTACTTTGAAGTCTTGAGTCAGAGAGCCCACACAGATAGATGAACGCAATACAAGATCTTCCTCATACATGACCTTACAACGTTTTTGCGAGATAAATGTTAGGGCCAGGGTCAATCTGAGCAAGGGAGACGAAGAGGCAGAGCGAGCGACCACCCGTACCCACAGGGGCGAAGTTTTTTTAATAGAAAAAAACATACGCCAGTAATGTTTTTTTTAAAGATGTGCTTGGTTCGTGGTAAAGTGAAAATTATCATTGTTTGTGACGTCACATTCGTTTGTGATGTTAAATATTAGAGAGCCTACATCAAAGAGAGGGTCCATCTCAGAGAACATGGCGCGCCTTTGCAAGGAAATGTCGAACGCCTTCTGAGGAGATTGGTCGCAAGTGCGCATGCGCTGCGTTTTTACGTGGCCAGGAGAAAAGCAAGCGGAAAAGCAAGGACGCTTGCAGACGATCTACGAATTTGTCACCTCCTCGCAGCTCGTCTTGCAAACGCGTCCCGTAAACCACGTGACCCCGCTTAAGCAGTTGGGCGCTCCCTGTAATACAGGCTCTTTATTACATATGTTCGTGTACCACGCCCTACTCCCCCCCCCCCCCCTTTTCCTCCCTAAGCCTGGCCCTGCTTATGGGTGCCATTTAAAATAGTTCTTCCCTTTCCGAAGTGATCGAAGTACAATGGGGAAAGAAGCAATTCAGAGTTAAATTATCTCAGATTAAAAGTGGAAACATCTTTTCAGGCTGCAAGGTGATATTGCGAAAGAAAACATGGTATGCTGTGCAAACCGCTGGCTGAAGACAGTCCTGATAGTAACTTCTGCTCCCCAAAGTCAGGTTTTTATTTTTTTTTATTTGACGTTTAATCGTTTACCCCAGACCCACTGGATAAGCTACCCGTAAAGTATCCGCACTCCATCCCCGAGCGTTTGGCGGGCGCCACCATTTCGGTGTTCAGGGAGAAGTGGGAGCAGAGGAGGGCCACTTCGCAATCACGCAGTGAGGGAAAACGACGTGCAGCCTCTATTGTAGGGAGAGGGGTGGGACCATGACGTCAGCCACGTAGCTCTCCCAAGCCATCTTCTCGTGTCGCTCTCCTCACACTAAGTCTCCCCGCCAATTCCCCTTTCGAATCGGAACCTCACGTGGCCACAGAATGGTATATGGTTGCGTCTCCGAACTGAATGACGCCATGTTCAACCATGGTTCTGTTCAGGATCGCGGCAGCTGGGCCTTTTATTTGGTTGTGTAACATTAAATTCAAGAAAGAGGATCAACGTGAAAAGAGGATCAACCCCGGAAGAATTACTACAAGAGTTGGAGGTGGAAGACGGTACAAGGATCGTAGCAGCAAGGATGCTCGGAAACTCTGAAGCCGCATTAATCACGGTGGAGAGTACCAAGCTACCCAGATTTGTCATCTACAAGGCAGAAAGGGTCAGATGCTACCTCTACAGACCCCAACGACACGTATGCACAATATGCATGAAGAAAGGACACAGGGCAGACGTATGCCCCTCGCCGGGAGCCAGAGTATGCCAGACATGCCTGACAAGAGACCCGGCGGAAGGACACCTATGCGCCCCAAAATGCGCAATGTGCGCAGGAGAGCACCAGACCTTCGACAAAAGGTGCGATCAACGCTTCGCAGAAAGGCCCAGAGGAAGCTACAAGCATGAACCCAGAAGAAGCCGAAGCACCACGAGGCGACCATATGAGACAATGACAAGCAGGCAACGGACCAAATCCAGGTCCAGATCCAGAAAGAGGAACATGGACGATCCGGAAGGAATCGTGGAAGTCGAAACGAGATCCAGATCCAGGAGCGCGCAGCGACCAGCCAACAGAGGGGCCCCAGATCAGGGAGAGCAGCAAACGCAGGTGAGCTGGGCAGCCAAGGTCCGCGGGTCTCCACTACCACAAACGACACATGTACAGACCACTAACACACACACACATACGGGGACACGAAAAAACAACACAGACACCGGAAACGAGATACACACACAGGTAGCCGGAGCATATCAGAAGCTTACAAGGGAGGTAGCGGAGATGAGATCATGGATGACCAACCTGGAGACCATGATGAAAAAGATATGCGACAACATGAAGCCCCCTCAAGTAGAAGAAAGGAAGGACGCAGAGATGATAGAGGACAAAGAGCGGGAGATTAACGATCTCAAAACAATAACAGCGCAACAACAGGCTACAATTGTAGGGTTACAGGCAACAATTGAGGCACTCAGAAGCGAAATTACATATCTGCGGCAGGAAATACACGAACCAAGAAAGAGCAGAAGAATGGAGGTTAGAGCCAAACCCTACCCTACTATAGCAACCAATAGCACAAACCCAAACCTAACCGCGGACCACACAACGCAACACCTAATTCCGTTAAACGGCATATCACAAGACACACCAACGACACCACCGTTGAACCCTCCGAACAATCATGGAACGGACACGCAATAACAGCGAGGATCTAAAGATCTGGCAGTGGAACTGCAGAAGTTTAAAAAAGAAAAGGGGAGCCTTCTCACAGTACATTGCCAGCATCGACAAGCCCCCACACGTCATAGCATTACAGGAGGTAGGAAAAGAAAAGCCTAGTATAGCGGGATACAACACATACATGCCGGACAGAGAAGGAGGCAGGGTCGCGACGTTGGTAGCTAAGCATGTCACGGTAAAACAACACGAAGTGGGGGGAACGAGCGTAGAGCACAACATCATAGAGATCATACCCAGCAAAAAGGAAACACCCAGTTTCTTTATCATGAACATTTACAGCCCCCCCAGCAGTAGAAAAGACGTATTCCACAAACTATTCGAAAAGGTGATAAAGCTCTCGGATAGACGGTTGCTTATAATAGGCGACTTCAATGCCCCTCACCCCGCCTGGGGATACAGGCAATCTGTACTCAAGGGCACAAAATTATACGAGGCGGTAAACAAGCTGCACCTCACTATGCTCACTGACCCCAGCAGCCCTACCAGGATAGGCAACAGCGTAGAGGCAGACACCACCCCAGACCTTGCGTTCATTATGACGGCGACAGGCAGATGGGTAAATACGGAACAGTCTTTCGGCAGCGACCACACGATAGCTGAAATCGAAGTCAGCATAGCGTGCAGTAAAAAGTACATACGAAAACAACGCATAACAGATTGGAATAGGTTCAGGGAAGAGAGAGCTCTGCTTGAGGGGCCGGAAAGCGACAACGACTTGACCCAGTGGACCAAACGGCTAAGCGAACACGAGCGAAAATATACCAGGGAAATAAGCATCACTGACGAAATCCCTGAGGTGGACTCGCGATTAGTCAACCTATGGGAGGCCAGGCATAGCTTAGTTAAAAGATGGAAGAGGCAGAAATTAAATCGCAAGCTAAAGGCAAAGATTGCGCAAATCACAGCCAAAGCCTTAGAGCATGCAGATGTTTTGGCAAGGTCCAATTGGCATCAGAAATGTAACGCTATGCAAGGAACACTAGGGACCGCCAGAACGTGGAGCTTGCTAAGGCATCTGTTGGACCCGGCCAACAACAAGCAGCAGACCAAGCACACGATTAAAAAGATAGTGCACGATTATCCGGGAACGAACGAGGAGCTGATTAGAACGCTAAAGGAGAGGTACATCGGAGAGCCCACGGAAATCAGCTACCCGGAATACCGAGGCCGTAAAAACGAGGAGCTCGACGAAGAGATACAGGCGAACGAGGTAATCAGGGCAGCACAAGAGCTCACAAGAAACACAGCCCCTGGAAAGGACAGAATTCAAAATAAACTCCTAAAAAATCTGGATTTATACTCCTATCACAAACTCACGGAATACATGAACCAAGTATGGAGGAGCGGGGAGTTACCAAAGGAATGGAAGCACGCTGAAATCACGCTTATCCCAAAACCTGGAAAGAGGCCAGATATAGAAAATCTCAGGCCAATCTCCCTAACATCCTGTATAGGCAAATTAATGGAACATGTAATACTAAACAGATTACAGCCGTACCTGGAAGACAAAGGGGTCTTCACAGATACAATGTTTGGGTTCCGACCACGTCTTTCAACACAGGATGTCTTCCTACAAATCAAGGAAGATATTCTAGAGCCAGCGGCAAGACCCAGACCGCAGACTGTAGTCGCCTTGGACATAAAAGGCGCGTTCGATAATGTCGGGCATGAACTAATATTAAACAACCTCGAAAGCACCGGATGTGGCGAAAGAATGTACAACTACGTCAGGGATTTCCTCAGAGAGAGAACGGCTACCATAGGAATTGGAGAGATAAGATCGGAAACCCTGAAGGTGCCAAACAAAGGAACCCCACAGGGGTCGGTACTATCCCCCACGCTGTTCAATCTGGCAATGGCAAAATTACCGGAAAGGCTAAGCGGATTGGAATACATCAAGCACAGCATCTACGCGGATGATCTAACGTTATGGACAACGGGCGGATCCGCGGGGCAGAAACAAGACGGATTACAAGAGGCTGTAGAGGTTGTACAGGAATACCTCGAATCAGGAAATCTAAGATGCGCCCCCGAAAAATCAGAAATCATCACAATTAAAGGGCAGGTTGGGAATGACGAACCGGAGATCAAAATCAACCTCAAAGACGGGACGAACATCCCCAGGGTACAGCACATGCGAGTTTTGGGTATGCATCTACAGAGTAACGGAAAGGCGGCATACTCGGTAAAGATGCTCGGCAACACCATAACCCAAATATCACATATGATGAGCAGAGTATCCAGCAGACAGCACGGGCTCAAAGAGCCGGACCTCATCAAAATGGTCCAAGCCCTGCTAGTCAGTAGAATCCTTTATGCAACCCCATACCTCAGACTAACAAGAGGGGACAGGGAGAAAATAGATGTCATGATAAAGAAGGCATACAAACAAGCCTTAGGTCTGCCGGTATACACACCCAATGAAAAGCTTATGGCTCTAGGGGTACATAACACGTACATGGAGCTGGCGAGTGCCCACCTAGCCAGTCAGAGGGAAAGGCTCGCGGAAACGCGCACAGGTAGGGCAGTTCTCGGGTCACTACGCATACCCGTTCCCCACACGATGGAAAAGACCGAAAAACTACCCAAGGAAATCAGGGCACAATTGAGCTTCTCTCCTATTCCAAAGAACATGCATTCTGAGATAAACAAAGGCAGGAGAGAAGCAAGAGCCAAAGCGATAAAGAATATGGCCGAAAAAGCCCCGATTGTCCTATACACAGACGCGGCCATCTACCCCGACAAGAAAGCAGCAACTGTAGCAGTAGTAGACAAGGAACTCAGGGAGGTAAACATTGCATCGATCAGGGCTACGGAAGCGGCAGAGGCAGAAGAAGTAGCCATCGCCCTTGCCATCATAGAAGCAAACGCGAAAAATGAGGAAAACGAACAAATCATCATTACGGATTCGCAAACTGCGATAAAAAGGCTAAGAGCGGGATTAGCCTCTCAATTATCCATCAGGCTCCTGCAAAAACATCCGACGAGCACAAGAAACAAAATCAGGATAGTCTGGACGCCCGGACACGAATCGGTAGAAGGGAACGAGGCGGCACATGCCTCAGCTCGAGCTGGAGTAAACCGAGCCCCAAACACCGAGGAAACAGACGAGGCGATACCAGTAGTAAATAAGTATTCACAGATCTTAGAATATCTAAGGGATGCCAGAAGGAGATATCCACCACCTCACAAAGAGCTTGCCAGAGATGAGGCCACTGCATGGAGACAGATTCAAACAGGCACCTTCCCAAACCTAGCACTGCTCAACAAAATATCACCAACGCGATACAACAAAAAATGCCCCCACTGCGAAGAATACGCAGACCTTTATCACACCACATGGGCATGCATGAAAAACCCTACTCTACCACACGACACTACACAGACGGTGGAGACCTGGGAGACCTCGCTGACCAGCTTGAGCCTCGATGACCAGCGCGCGCTGGTAAACAGAGCTAGAGCGGCGGCCGAGAGCAGCGGAGCCCTGGACCGAGGGCCCCGACCGGGACAATCTCCGTGACACGCTTCCCTATGATCAATAAAGTTTGCTCTCTCTCTCTCTCTCTGTAACCCCGAATTAGAGCGCAGCTCTTGAGGAGGAGGAGGGAAGGGTACTGGGGGGTCACGTGACCTCGGGGGGGGGGGGTCACGTGACCTGGGGGGGTCACGTGACCCCCGATGACGTTATCAGTGACGTCACTGATGACGTCATCAGTGACGATGACGATGCGGATGCCGATAACGTCATCAGTGACGTCACTGATGACGTCATCAGTGATGATGACGATGACGATGCGGGTGCCGATGACGTCATCAGTGACGTCACTGATGACGTCATCCGTGATGATGACGATGACGATGCGGATGCCGATGACGTCATCAGTGACGTCACTGATGACGTCATCAGTGACGTCACTGATGACGTCATCAGTGATGATGTCGATGACGATGCGGATGCCGATGACGTCATCAGTGACGTCACGCGTCCCATAATGCACCGCGCGGTTACGCCGACGGCGACGGCGACGCCGACGCCGCTCAAGCCGGAAACGGGCGCCTAAGAGCTGGGCTCTAAAAGGAAAGGAAGGCGACGTCGGGATGATCGAAGACTGAGGTCAGGAGGAAGTGACCGACTCTAACTATAAGGGTTGCTCCGAACAACTGTAGATGTGCTAAAATGATCTGATAGGCGAGTTGGTGACACATAATACACACTGTAGTGCAAAGGACAAGGACAAGTAAAAGACGTAGACAGGACAAGCGCTTAAGCATTGTAAATAATAATTGGGTCGTGTGTGTGTTTATACAGCCTAGAACTTGGTTTGCCTCAAGGGGCGACGATTCTCCGAGCTGTAGATGAGCAATTTAGCCAGTGCAGTACAACCGCTAGCCTAGGGTCTTTAACGTGCACCACGCATTAGTGATACACAACCGCACGCCGGAAAGATGCTCATCCAGATCGAAACGGGCAGGGGTGGGGATTGAACCCAGGATCCCTGGGTTCGTAGATGTGCTTTAGAGTGTGTATATTATTTCCCTTTTCACTGTATAAACGCTTTCAACACGCGCCAGATTGAGCCGCCATTGCCGACATTTTCTTGTCTTACCGAGATGCCGAGCCACTGAAGCAGGCGTTGACGAGCCTCCACAAAGACCTCTATGCTGAGGAGAAGCACACAACAGCAGCTAAAGTGGCAATGACCTGTCCTGCTGTGGCACAATGATGAAGTGAAGCAAACGGAATAAGAGGAAACAAAAACTGACGGTCGGTTATGGCGGCGCCCATGCACAGCTGCCTGAAAGCGCTTTCCTTTTAGAGCGCAGCTCTTAGGCGCCCGTTTCCGGCTTGAGCGGCGTCGCCGTCGGCGTAACCGCGCGGTGCATTATGGGAAATGTCCCATAATGCACCGCGCGAGCCCCCCCCCCCCCCCCCCGCGGGGTCACGTGACCTCGGGGGGGGGGGGGGGGAGGGGGGAGGGGGGAGGGCCCAGGTCACGTGACCCCCCAAGGTCACGTGACCCACAGGTCACGTGACCCCCCCCCCCCCCCGAAGGAGATTGAAGAATGAGGGGAGGAGGAGGAGGAGGGGTATACCCTCCCCTGAGTACCCTTCCGTCCTCTTCCTTAAGAGCTGCGCTCTAATTCGGCGTTACAGGGAGTTGTAAACGGCTTTCACTTTTATGTCTTCGTCTTCCTTTTGTAAAATTAATGAATTGTAAATTATTCGTTTTCGGCCTCGTCTCTATCGCGCTCGCGACGTCTCCCGTAGAACCTTCACAGAGGTAGATAGAAATAAAGAGGAAACGCTAGAGTAATAGAAACAAGGAACATTCCTGGTGCATTTAGAGAGATTTGTCGTCTTAAATATATCAACGTCTGCTTCCATATTCATGGCTTGCATTGACATCAGATCAACGGCCATTCTGGTAGCCTTGCTACTCACCGCGCACCTTTTGCAGAATGCATTTTGCACCACCAGATCTGTTTTTTTCGGCAAGAACAACAATATGCTGCGATGACGCCAACGTGCAAGTCGTGCATATTGTTACGGCAGTTTTATACAGGACTCGCCAAGGGCCAAGGAACCGTGACGAAGTTCGAGGCTTACTAAATCTGGTATTCCGGAAATATGCTGTTTGAGCTCAATTCTGTTTCCTTACTTCACCTGAGATAAAAAAAGGATTTATACACCATTCACACGGTCGTAAAGGTACCTTGAACTATGGGATCTTTATGGCCAGCGGCGAATTCGTTCGCGATCCTCCGCGCGTGACAAGTACTCGCGTCCAAATTGGGAGCGGGCTAATGCACCAATTGCAAAGGAACCTATGGCTGCGGTTTGATGGATGCGACCGATCGAATCGAGATTTCTATTTCAATTGGAAGTAGATTGGTAGAATAGGGAAAACGTAGAGAGACAGGGTACGTGTGATTTCTCCTGCGCTACGGTCGCAATCGTGTAAACCCGGCCCATGATTAGAGGTACCTATGTGCTGGCCGCGCGAATGGGATGTACATTGACTATGTGTTAAGGTAACCACGTTACGGCCACCAGGCTAATGGCTGAACGAATTTCAATGCTCGACAAATATGTAATTTTTTTCTTGTTCTTTTTTTTTTGTGACAAATCGAAGGAAGTTAGGGGAGGCATAAGGATCTCGTTTTTGGCAGAGCCGTATATGTAGAGAGTTTGGTCAATGGGAGGCGCGGGCAGAGCCAGGGCGTGCGGCAGACTCGGAAAGAGGGCTTGGCATGCTCTCTTGACCAACCAGAAGCCGAAAACAATCCCCTAGCGGTGGTAGCGAGAAACAGTTCTGATCAAAGGTCTATGTTCGTAAATGGTTTTTAATAAGCGCGTAAGAGTGATGTGTAGTAACTCTTTGTGGTTGAAAATAGGGTACACGTGTTGTTTTCATCATGATCACGCAGAAAGATGTAAGAAACGAATGCGCCGCTTAACTCTGTTTTGCTCGGACAGAGTGTGACCGCTCGGACGGCAGATTCCCGGCCCTCAGTGCTTGGCGTACGGATTATGTCGATCGTTCCGCTAGTCGCACTCTTCCACCATCATTTTGGATGAGCGTGATTGAAACATCACGTGTACCATATTTTCAGTCATCGAGAGTTACTCCAATGCAGTTATCAGGTTTGTTTCTCGCGACCACCGCCAGGGTATTATTCCCGGCTTCTGGTTGGTCACATTCGAATTTCTGAAGACGCCCTGGAACACGCCCAGCCCGCTTTCGGCCAATGGCGCCTCCTCATTTGTCTCCTATACTTCCCAACGAATGGCCAAACTCTCTACATATACGGCTCTGGTTTTTGGTAGCAGCAAATGCTCAGCCACCAGGAGATCGGAGCTAAGCACGTGGCCCCAGGAAGGTGTATGTTTCTGCGTGTGCTCCTTTGCGAGAAGCTTTCGAGCAAATAAAATAATGCTAGGTTTATTTCAATGGTGGGAGGATCCCACTTTTTTTTTCTCACGCCCGGCAGTAACTCTGCTCCTACACATCATCAAAGCAGTCTTGGGTAGTAACGCGTTACTAGTAACGCGTTACTGTAACTTCGTTACTTTTTTGGTAACTTGTAATGTAACGAGCAATGTTTTAAAAATGTATCTTGTAACTGTAGTTATATTGCTTTTTCTAAGGTAACAATGAAAGTAGCGACGTCACTTTTGTCGTTACTTTCCAGCTTTTTATGAATAATATGTCATTGAACGAGTAGAATCTAGCTATTCCTTCCAGTTTGCAAATTGTCTGTTCCGACATTTCGAGTGTCAAGTTGGCCTTGCACAAACTTGTGAATGCGTTCTTTCTTGCGAGTCACGACCCGAATATAGCCACGTGTAGATTTGATGAAAAACAAAATCTAGTTATCTTTACGCACGCGATTGTACATTGTGACTGAACACTTACATATTAGTATCTTGAAGCACTATCTACGTCGCGGTTTTTCTTTTTTCTGCGCAAACGCTTTTTAATCGGATGAATCAACCGTGATGCAATAATACACGCGAAGGGCACTGCGCATATTTCGTATTTTGATCAGCGCCACTACTCCACACTGCGCATGCTTCGTGTTCGCCTTCAATCGAGGGAACCTTTCAGACACTAATTTCGAGAAGCAGCGGCTGCTAAGTTACAATATGAAGTAAAACGCAATGGTGAGAGGCGTTTTCTAGCTTTACCTAAATTTTTGTGTCGTAGAAAAGCAACTGGAAAGTAACTGTAACTATAACAAGTTACTCGTCTGTGGCGGAAACTGTAACGTTAACTTGGATATTTTTTTCTTAAAGTAACTGTAACTGTAACGAATTACTTTATAAAACTAACTTACTCAAGACTGCATACAGAGACGCGGAGTTCATAATAACATAATTTTTTGCGGACTCGTCTCAAGCATGATCGAAGCTTGTTTTCCTTCTACATGCTTTGAACATGTTTGCAGACAGGTTTTTGTACGACTAATATTTGACAGGAGCGCCATACTATAGAAAAACAATGCTTAAAGGCCCAAGTACAAATCGGTTTTCTGCAAGGAAGATAATCCTTTTAGCGCTCCCCTCTCCCAATCACCGAGGGGAGCCAAGTTGGGGCAAGGTAAAAAGTGGAGAGGATATAAGGAAGGAGGAGGCGGGCAAAACTGCAAAAGCGCGAAGTGTACGTCGGCCTTTTAAGGCAGCGTATGCAGACTGCATTTTGTATGTTGTACCGGCGGTGTGATCGCTGTTTCAAGTTTTCCTTTCGCTGTAAGGTGCCACAATTGTTTGCTCGCCTAGAGGGCTGTCCAAACAAGACACTTCAAGAACGCGTGAAGCGACACTTCGCCATATGAAGCGCTGCGATCCGCTCTCGTCAGTTTGTTTTTGGAAAGCGGGGGTAGGATTTGTTTCCGCTAAAGTCGCTTATGTCCTTCACGGAGGCCTAGATAGAGCATTCTCATCACGTGGGCTTGGACATCACATGCTCTGTTGGCTGTCGGTGAATCGCTCAAGGCCTCCGCTGCTCTTTGAGTCCCGAAAACGGGAAAGGGAAGGATACGAGGGCACAACAGATGTTGGGCAGGCAACAGGCACACCATCGGCAAGTGGCGTGTAACGTCGAGTCTGACGAGCTCTGACATCGCAGAAAAGGTCGAGGAGGCGAGGATGAATGACTTGATATTTGCCCGGTGGATGGAAAAAAACAGAAGACGGAGAGCCGGACTACAACTTTACCATTCATATGGCGGAGAACCGCCGCCCCACCCGTCCTGAAGTATCCTCTTTGGACACCGCTTAAAAGGACTTGTAATTGACGTTTATTTTATTTTAAGCTAAAGTCAGGTCTAAATAAAAAAAAGCCAGCTTTTATACTAGTCTTGATATTAGGACATGAATCTGACTCTAACTTTTCTCTTAGAAAATCCCCAAGGAAAGTGGTTTATGAAAGCAAGTTATGATAGTGGTTTAGCAAAAATTAAAATACAAATGATAGAATATTTTTTTCGGCGGCATCGAGTAACTAGCGAGTAAATGGCCCCTGTTTTGCAATTGCACGTTATTCATGATTCGCACAAATATCTAGAAAATATAAGAAAGCCCGATTTATAAAAAAAAACGATAATAATAAAACTTAAAATCTTAGGAGCGCAAAAGTACGATCGAAGGGCTTTCTGCTTGCAACAGCCTTAGAAGTTCAATAAACCACCAAGACCCCCCTGAACCAAAAAGAGAAAACTGAACACTCCTCCATGAAAGAGACTGTCACATACATAAAACGTAATAGAGCTAGCTTTTTTTCTTCTTTTTTTTTTCTTTTACATGGCATTTTACATATGCTTTGTAGAGGAAGGTTGGTTCGCGGCGTATACTGTACGTAACACCGTGTCACTGAACGCCTTACCCATATCGTTATACGTAGCGTCTTTTTTGTTGCCGTTTGCCAAACTCAATCACATTTCCATACCTATTTTGTAAGAAATCCGCTATTCCATCGCGCATTTCTTTTCTAGACAAACGCACAACGCTCAACGTTACATACGTCCCTTAAAAAAAAAAGATACAAAAACAAAAAATGCAGGCGCGAAATTCCCTCGCAGAAAGGCATCCGCCATTCTGCGCGAAAGACCATGCAAATTCAGGGCAGGTGGGCTCTTTTACGTGGGCAACTCAGCCTCCGTACCACAAAGTGTTTCGTTTCACGAATCAAAAGAAAAGAAAAATTGTGCACTTTACAATAAAAGCTGCGAAGAAAAACTAGTAAGAACATTTTAGTAAAGAGCTCAAAGGAACAAAATAGAAAAGATGAATGAAGGAGGGAACGACCGCGAGCTTTATGTGGCCTACGTGCCAACACCAAGAAAACATATTACCGTTACACGTGTGACGGGTATGACGACCCGCGTGTATCAATCTCGTCCCAGACGTTGGAAACGTGAGGTCAATGGTTGGCTGTCGAAAGGACAGCGTTAAAGAAAGGAAAAAAAAAAGCGTTGCCTCTCCCTTCCTACGCTTTCTACGCTTAGGCCTCCTACATCCCGTTACGGCATTTCGATATGCCGTCTACGCACATTTCGACCCGTGGAGGGAATGAAGGGAAAAAAGGAGGGGGGGGGGGGGGAGTTGTAGCGTGTTGCTATTTGTCCAACTACCCCTACATCGAGCAAAACAAACATCCACCATAAAAACGTTGCAAAGATTTAGTATGCGCCGCAGTGACTGAATATTTTATCGCCACTCTTTCTTGCATCATAAATTACCGTAGATATCATTTGTATACAGTTCGAGCTTCTGGCGAAACACGCTAAGCAATTTCCACAAACAATATAAAAAAAAATCCTCGCAAATCCTTGGGCTACCTCGATCGTCATGATTCGCTTGGTGTACACAGTGGAAGTTAGTTGTTAGAAGCATTCCACTCAATAGCCCACTGAGTGTAGCGTACTTGACGTCCTTTCTGGCTCCCCCGCGAATTTGACAACTTAAGTAATGAATTCTATAACTTATGGCCATTGCCCCAATGACTACGACAACTTAGTCGAGCACGGGCGACAACGAATGTCTATTTGTACATTTGTTTTCACGCTGTAATAAAAAGTTCCCTGCGCATCTTTCAGTGCTGCAGGGCATCGCCTCACTTTGATTTGATTGATCACCGCGCTTAGCCAATCTCGAAATGGCTAGAACGCACCATACAGATTTGTTGTGATTGCAGCATCTGAAACATTGTCGAGTTTTATTAGCGGTGAGGGGAAAGAATTAAACGACACGCTGTGCTTCGTTATAGTCCAGTAAACAAACAAACATCCTCTAAAGCTGTCGCAGATTATAAAAGTCGCCGTGTATTTTTTTTCTTATTTGCAATTTTGTTTATTGCCTCGTTTGCTTACGTGCTGTTGCTTTTATGGCCAGTTTGTTACCATCAAGCCTAAACAAGGTTGCAGACAAGCTTCATTTGACATCTTTACAACCAGAGTTTTGGTTTTGGTCGCTCAGGGTTGCTCGAGAGTAAAGCGAGTACAGTTACCCGAGGTCGTTCTATCGGGTCATTTTGCGCTTGCTGAAAGGCACCCTGCTCCCAGACGTCGGGTGACGTGGTCTTGTGACGTGAGCGCGCTCCTAATCTCATAGGTTACGTTTTATTTTAATTTTTTTTTATTCTTTTACATATCAGTGATCTCTATAATGACGATGAACTCACTGCGGTTTACTGAGATGTACTTAGAACGTTCTTGGACATTTATTGGAGTCAACAAGACAGACCGCAGGTCGAACTCTGCTTAACTACAAACGGGTCAGTTGTTTATGAACGTGCAAGTACAGATGGACAAAAAGAGTTATGCCCCCTGTTTTCCATCTTTGAAGTATGTGGCACATGTACCGGATCGAGCAAACTGACGAATTGTGATTGTTTATGTAGCGATATATTTCAAGGTCAATATTTGCCCTTGAGATATGGCCCATCCCATACACAATTGCGGCATATGGCCGTATTAAGGATTGGGAAAGTAAGGTCATTTATATATATATATATATATATATATGTATATAATATATATACATATACATATATATATATATATCTTGCCGCAAGCGCAGCTGACCAAGAAGGCAGCGCGCTCGCGGCCTAACGGTTATCGCGCGTGCGTTCCACGCAGAAAGCCAGGGCTCGATTCCTGGCCGCGGAGGCGCATTTGTGTTGACTCTAACGTAATATTCTGGTAAATTCGGGAACCGTGTTGCTTGTTCGAGGTCAGAATGTACTACACGCCGAACCTTCTAAGCCGATTATTCCAGAAGCCCACACGTGTACATAAGGGGGGTCCATATCACATTAGCGAATGATGTTTTAGCGAACAGCGACATTTGAGCGAATCGACGTTTTAGCAAATAACGGGGGCGCGCGTTAACCCATCCGCCGCGCTGCGCTTACGCCGCTTCGCGGCGACAGTCTGCGGCGGCTCATTACAAAAAATGTGAACCCATTTGGCCCTCTCGAAAACGCCGCTTCGCGGCGTCCGACAATTCGCTAAAGTGTCATTCGGTGAAACGTTAGCGTTGGCTAAAACATATTTCGATCAAGTGAGTGCCTCCCACATAAGGGGCTCCGCGTGGCGATCTGCAGTCAGTCTCGCCCCAGCATTCGACTCTGCTGTTACGCCGACTTCGACGCCCGCGACGCTCTGCTGTTATCTTCTGTTTCATTTTTTTTTTTATTTTGGGCACAAGTTCGCCCCATTAAACGTTTAATTTCTTCAGTTATCATCGCCTCATCAGTTGTCATTCGTGACGACAATATATATATATATATATACCAGTGTTGCAATACATACAGGGTGTTTTAAGAAAGGTGGACAAATTTGCGAAAACTACGCATCGCACAAAAAAAAAAGGCTTGTGTCATTTTGGTCATATGCCAGGGGCCTATTTAGGAAAATGATTGAAATTCGGGATAATTAAGTTGTTAAATATTTTCGCGTAAATAAGTTTTTTTTTTAAATATTGAGTTTAAGAGCATGGTTTTATTTGGAAACTTGATGAGCATCATCAAAAAACACTAAATAAAAAGACGGAGTGCGATAGAAGGCACGTGCTGCATTTTACATCTTTCTGAAAAACAGCACAACTTCGACGGCTTTTAAAGTTTCGGTTTGCAATCGGAGCGCTTCTCGGCACCGACGGCACCGTGCCCCGTGGAGAAATAGTGCAACCAACCGCTGCTGGGCTGTCCTCGCGCGACAGACAAGTTCACAAAAGGTGGACAAAATGGGGGCCCATTTTGGCCCGGTTTCGGTGACTGGCGCCACAGAGCTCCTTATATTCGAGAGATCGGTCGGACGCCTTTTTCCAATTGAAAATTTCAGAAACACCCTTTTTAACTTTTGAATTAGATAAGGGTTAGTGCTGAAACTTTGGCATCTGGTACGGACCTCTAGCGCTACATTTGGGAGGAGAATCAACGTTCGGCGAAGGATAGTTTATTTTTTGGGGTGAAAGAAACCGTTATAAATTTGTTTTGGGGGACACCATGTACTTCAGTTAAAATAATAAGTACACCGGGCACAATGTACTTGAAGTAAACTACTATAATTGCAACATACTTTCAAAAGAAGGTACAAGTGCGTTTTAACACAACTTTCCTGGTGCCCTTCCATTTCCCTGTATACGGTGTTTTTTTTAAGCTGGTATGCATTGCCCAAATGCTAATCGGAGATGCATCAGTCATTTTTGAAAATGGCGGCAAATATTGGATAAAGCTAAGCGGCCACAGAGTAGTAGTTTTACTCTCATTAACGAACTATCTAACACAGTCAACTTATAAGGCACTACATGTTGACAAATAGAATATCATTTCGTGATACAATTTTAGAAGAATAAATTTGGGGAATGTATACTTTGAAGTCGAGGGTTGTACTTTCATCGGAAAGTATCAGAAAAAAAATGCTTCTAGTAGATACAAGTTTTTTTTTTAACATACTTGAAGTAGCATTTTAAGTACCATGTACTTAAAGTACTTCCCAACACTGATGTAAAGCCATATTGTAATATTATATTATTTTATATTATAATATATTGTATCATACATATTTCCATATATGACATTTTTTGCCTAATCCTTGATATGGTCATATATGACATTTCTGTGGGGGATATACTGGTCCCAACCTCTAGAGGGTGCAATTTAGCTATAACCTGTTTCGCCCAGACATATACACGTTACCACCAAAAAGTAACTAAATACGTTACTCGTTGCTGCTTTTAAAAACGAATGCGTAATTACTTTACCTCAAAAGTAACTGAGTTATTTTTCTCGTTACTTTGACGACCAAATACACAACTGCTTTTGTTTCTTGGTTTATTGTTTTCTTTTCAGTAGTCGTTGCATTTAAGCAGTAGCTGCGTCTCGAAATTTTCATCAGTTGTGTTTCCCTGCTTTATTGATAATGCATCTTCGGCGACGCTGAAGGGTCGTTCTACTGACGCGCTCAAAAGAACGACAGTGCTGTTTGTGCTTCAGGAACAGCTGGTGAATCTGGGATTCCCCACTCTCTTTTTGTTCTCTCTGCTTCTAAAGTTTTACGTTTACAATGGCTTCTGTGCCTTCCCGCGTTGGCAACCTCCGGGTTTACATTCGGTCTGTACACAATTCTAGAATGTTCAATAAACGAATATTTTGTGTTCTCCGGGTGAAGGAAATTCTCAGCTGTAGAGTTCGATTGACGTGTTCAGCGATAAACGTTGCTGTACTGTCAAATTCTTTGGTTGACTCTCGGGTTCCCCAGTTGCCTTTGTCGCAATAGACATGCATACTCAGGTTAGAATTCAAGGAAGACGACGACGTTTTCAGGCAATCACCACCATTCTTCCTGCTCTTTTGTAAAAATAGGATTTTTCAAAGTTTCGTGATATTATCCAGCCAGATTTTCTTATTGACGTCAAGCGGCAAGGTCCCGGACGCGGCGCCTGGTCGCCCTTTCCCTGTAAGCACCGGACCGACGACCTGGGCAATGAACCAACCACCACCAGCCGAAACACCCGAAAGAGGGGATCCATGGGCCAAATCAAAATCAAATTTGGGGGTTTTACGTGCCAAACCAACGACGGGCATCTTGCACGCCCCAGCGGAGGACTGAGGATTAATTTGGACCACCTGGGGATCTTTTGACGTGCAACCGAAAGCTCGGTTACACGGCGCCTTCTCCGCAATAAGCCTCCGTCAGATTGCGGGCAGCTCAGCCGGGATTAGAACCCGCCACATCGGGATCCGTAGGCCAGTGCTCTCGCCTCGGAGCCACCGAGGCGGCTGGGATCCATGGGCCATCACACGGCCAGTCTCCACCTCGATGTACCGCCACCCCACCGTCGACCCTTATCCCCGGTGACCTCAAGAAAGCTCCCATTAAAAGACGATGTACGGACCCAGACTCATATCAAGACTGTGATGATGACAAGACCTCTACCTATTCCGTTCAAGTGGCTATTTTACATTCCAATGAAGACGAGTCTCCAGATGATCCCATGCAAGTTCTGGAAGCCGACGAAGATAATCGGACCTTTACCCCAGTCCACTACAAGAAAAACCGCCCTGCGGGCATTCCAGTGCTTTTCAAACCCAACAGTTCCAGTGCATCCTTGTGGAGGGTGAATCCTAACGAAGTGGCCAAAGAGATCTTTGATGTTGCACAGGAGAAGCTACTCCCACATAGGGTGAACAAAGACGGGAGCCTTTTTAGTGAGTGTTCCATCTCTGCAAGTAGCCAACAGATTACTAGCCATATCGACCCTTTGCTCTATTGAAGTGGCGAAAAGTGTACCCCACTCCTACTCACGGAATCTGGGAAAGATCAAAGGAGTACCGATAGAGTATACCGACGGAGAACTACTAGAATATTTTAAAAATCTTGGAGTTATTTCTGTCCAACGGCAAATTTCGTATAGAAGACAAGAGGACAGCAACGTGGAACACCGCAAGACTGAAAGCGTGCTCCTCCACTTTCGCCCAGACTAACCGTTGCCTACACGCGTTCTGTTAGGCTTCACAAGTCACACAGTTGACGAGTACTTTGGTCCTCCAGTGCAGTGCTATCATTGCCAAAGGTACGGACACATTGCGCAATACTGCCGTGGACCACAGCGCTGCAAAGTGTGCGCAGGTCCGCACCACCACAAGACTTGCACCATTCGACAAGATCCCAAGTGCGCAAACTGCGGTAACCAGCATGCCGCTACCTTCTCTGGGTGTCAGTGCAGAAAGACTGCCTCGGTTATCCGAAGACAGGACGTCTTCAATGGCAAGGAAAATCGTAGGCTTGCGGCCACCTTAAACCCTGAAGTTGTGCGTGTCCCCTTGCCTGTCCCGGTTCCAACAGATAAGCGAGCCCAAAAGCCAACTTAGTGACGCATTAAAGAAGACGACGAATGTAGTGAAAAAAAAAAAAAAAACTAAGAGAACGTCGGCCACATAAAGGCCGGTTCACACATACAGCGGAGCGCTAAGTTAGCGCTACGTGAGCGCTCAAAGGAGCGCTCATATGGCGCTTCCTGGCGCGTGATGTAGCGCTCGGTTAGCACTTCAGCAGCGCTCCATTAGCGCTTCAGAAGCGCTTTGTTAGCGCTCTGTTAGCGCTACAGAAGCGCTTTGTTAGCGCTCTCACGCTACTTGTGCTGTGCTTGCTGCTGCGGAATTAGCGGCGAGATGTTTTGGTGGCGCCCTCCTATGGTTCCCCCTTGTGACGTCATTACCTTGCAAACAACAAGTTGTTTGTAAATAGCATGGTGGAAGCTTGAATTCATTGCGCTCTCAAAGGAACACTGCCAACACCGTCAAAATTAAAGTTCTTTCATTCCTCTTATTTCCGTCGATGATAAATCCTTTTCTGACGTCATAGTCAGCGTTCGGCCAATCGTGGAAGGCCGACCACAGCGACGCTTTCGGTCGCGCACGTCGCCAATAGCGCGTGCACGGCGATTTCTTTGTTGTTGTTTTTCCTTTGACATTGAAAGAAGAGGAAGTAAAAAAGCCGCTCTCCAAGCAAAGGGTCGGGCAGGCGATCCAGAGTCATGGACTTTGAGCGAATAATTGATTGGGTACGACCTCATCGCTTTCTGTTCGATATGCGTGACCCTGGTTTCAAAGACACGCAGTTAAAAATAATCGCCTTCTAAAGAGCTCTGTGTCTCGGTCCCTCAGCCTAGGAACAAGGTTCGCCGGGTACCCGTCGGTATCTCGGTGGTGAAAGATTTCGCGCACCCAGAAGGCTCTTCTGGGCGTTAAAGGGATACTGAACCAAAGAATTTAGTGTCCATAATAAGTGGCGCACGTTCTTTCCACGAGCCAGCAGCCACCAGTGTGCGCGAGCACACGCAACGAAAATGACGTCAAAGACCCCCATACGCGGTTAAGATGACAGTGAAATGCATGGGCTTCGGGCCAAAGGAGAATAAATACAGGCTTTTCATCTCTACAAGTGAAAGCTACGTGCTTGTTAGACCAATGGACCTTTTGTAGAAATACGCGGTGCGCATGCGCGGAGTATTTTATGCGCCTGGGTTTGAGAGTATCTAGTTCCAAACAATCCGCCATCTTGCCTTTCTCGCATTTGAGCGGTTTCGTTGTGTCGACCTCGGGGCGGAAGATTACGTACGATGGGGACAAAGGTGAGCTTGGGGGAGCCGTATCTAGGTCACATCGCCTCAATGGGTGAACAGGACGTAGCTGACGTTTTGGGTGGGGAACGGGTGGGAGAGGCCTTGGGCGCGCGTTGTTTTCCAGTCACCTAGTCTCGAACCGATTCGCGTGTCTAGGTGGCAGCACATATTCGCCAAGAGGTCCATTAATCGCTTACCTTTTACACCAGACACCACTGTTTAGATGAAAAACTTGTCTTTATTCTCCTTTGGCCCGGAGCCCATACATTTCACTGTCACCTTAACCGCGTATGGGGGTCTTTGACGTCATTTGTGTTGCGTGTGCTCGCGCACACCGGCGGCTGCTGGCTCGTGGAAAGAACGTGCGCCACTTATTATGGACGCTAAATTCCTTGGTTCAGTATCCCTTTAAGCCGTCCACACACATATGCACTAATCGCGTATATATGTAAGATCATTTGTCGCAATTCTATTTCAGCATCCTACATGTCCGCCATGGTGCTTCTGATGCACACCCAACCACAGGAACTGGAATCGCAGTGCACGCGCTAATCCGCAGCACCGCGGTACAAGAAGCGCTAACACGGCGCTACTGAAGCGCTAACAAGGCGCTACTGGAGCGCTAACAAAGTGCTACTAAAGCGCTAATCGCGCGCTATATTAGAACGAAGTCACGCGCTAGGAAGCGCCACATGAGCGCTCCTTGGAACGCTCACGTAGCGCTAACTTAGCGCTCCGCTGTATGTGTGAACAGGCCTTAAACACGCACCTGAGAGAGCCAGAGGAATTCCATCAACAATGCAATTACTGAAATCAGCCCCTACCATTCAGACGACCATCCGACAACCTACGACGGTATCATCAGCTCCAAGGCGCAAACGACAAGAGCAGGCTGGTGATCTTGGTAACGTCCTTATTCTATTGCTTTTTGCTGCGCTAAGGACCATCATCAAAGCGATCCCTGATTCAGACAACCTACCAGAAGTGCAAGCCCTGCTTGCAATGGAATCCTTTTTTAAAGTAGGACCCTTTCACTGCTAGAGACGGATGGCCTCGGCTCAAAGTCACGACTTCAATCAGATCCGATAGCCAGGTTGCGCTGCGAGCATTCAATTGAATGTCAAGGCCTGCCACATCACACCCGCACTACCCTTCAGGACTACATGGACACTCACCCTCAACTCCACAGTTCGTCTCGAATGGGTTCCCGGCCATCAAGGCATTCCGGAGAATGAGCGTGCACACGCTCTGGCCCGCGCAAGCAATTCTCCGGGCCCTCCGAAGCCTTGGCCGGAACCATACAACCCCCGAGAAGCTCGCGCCTCTAATCACAAGGAACGAAGAGAACATCTCCGGCTGCTTCAACACCAGCGGTGCACCCTCTCATCACCCTCCACCATCTTCAACAGAGCAGACGCCAGCCTCATTCGCCAAGCACAGACTAACTCCCTACCCTGCGATCAGTACAATCACTACATACACGGCCGCCCCGGACAGCCTTCGTGTCAGGTATGCGGGGGATACCCATCGAACGAGCACACCTACTGGCTCTGCCCAAGAGCCACAAGCTCCCCCACTCACCCCACTCCTCAGAACTTCCCTGCCCACCTCCCCTACTCCTGGGTAAACTGGGCCGTTCCTCCTCCTGACCTACAAAACGAGCTCTGGCCTTTCCTACTTCTTCATCTGCGGGAGATCCTAGACCCTCCGCAACGAAGAACCCTAACCCAGGTTATAGAAGACGATTCCTCCTCCAGTGCGGAAGATTAAGACGGCTCGGACCTGAGCTTTTCAATAAAGTTTTCCTCCTCAAAGTCACAACTTCAAGAAACGTACAAACGATAAACCCGAAATTCCAAGAATACAACAGCGGAACGCTTGCAGCCTAAATCCCCGCCTTCCAGTTCTTCAGAGGTATCTACTCTCCACTAGGATTGATATACTGGCGATTCAGGAACCTAACAACGATCCACCCAACTGCCGCCTGTCGGCCTACGCAGCCTATTACAGTTCTACAGAAAGGAAGGACTGCAAGCCACGATCTGTAGTCTTTGTTCGCGCCGGGCTTCCTCAATCGCCAGCAGACCTATCTTCAGTTTCGAAGAGTAGTGCTGAATATTGCCGCGAGCGCAGCAACCAAGCAGGCAGAGCGCTCGTGGCTTGATGGCTATCGCGCGTGCCTTCCACGCAGAAAGCCAAGGTTCGATTCCTGGCCGCGGTGACGCATTTTTGTTGACTCTAACGTAATGTTCTGGTAAATTCGAGAACCGTTTTGCTGATTCGAAGTTAGAATGTTCTGCACGCCGAACCTTCTACGCCAATGGACCTTTTGTAGAAATACGCGGTGCGCATGCGCGGAGTATTTCATGCGCCTGGGTTCGAGAGTATCTAGTTCCAAACAATCCGCCATCTTGCATTTCTCGCCTTTGAGCGGTTTCGTTGTGTCGACCTCGGGGCGGAAGAGCACGATGGGGACAAAGGTGAGCTTGGGGGAGCCGTATCTAGGTCACATCGCCTGGTGAACAGGATGTAGCTGACGTTTTGGGTGTGGAACGGGTGGGAGAGGCCTTGTGCGTGCGTTGTTTTCCAGTCACCTAGTCTCGAACCGATTCGCGTGTCTAGGTGGCAGCACATATTCGCCAAGAGGTCCATTGTTCCAGAAGCCCACGCGTGTACAAAAGGGGCTCCGCGTGGCAAGCCGGAGTCTGTTTCGCCTCAGCGTTCGATCCAGCTGCTTCGCCGCCTTCGACGCACGCGACGTTCTGTTGTTATCTTTCTTTCTCCTTTTATTTTTGGGCACAAGTTCGCCCCATTAAACGTTCAGTTTATTCAGTCATTCGCCGCCTTATCACTTGCCATTCGTGACAATATGCTGCTGTATCTGTTAGCTACAAAAAAGTGGACTTCACAGTCGTTTCAGTGTATGTCCCTCCAAATTGCAAATGGGATGTCGGAGAGCTTTCCGATGTAAAGCAGAGAAGCAGAGGCCATCTCATACTCCGTGGAGATTTCAACGCCCACAACAAGATATGGGGTGACCGCAAAAATACAAGAAGATGATTTGATCTTGATAGTATGACATCTTCACTTCATTTAGAAGCCCTTAATGACGGTGCGGAAACGTTCATCAGACGTGGAGTTGGCCGCAAGTGTATTAGACCTGACGTTCCTGTCCCCGGATATATTGGCAGATTGGAATGTGCTGGCCGATTTCCGGGGTAGTAATCATATACCGATCATGATTACCAGCAAGTTTGCCAAAAAGACAAACAAAACTTACAGAGAAGTTCGAATCACCAACTAGGATGTATTCCGATCTCATATGGACTTTGCTCTAACTGGCAGCGCGACAGAAGACACCACAGCCATGATTGCACGAGCCATTCAGCTGTCAACAAAGACCATTAGAGTGCCATACTCCCGGCCTGTTCCCAACCTCATGTACCTAAACCTATGGGCTGCTCGACGCCGCGCGCAGCGACGAGCTTGAAAAACAGATGATCCGGATGATTGGACTGAACATCGCAAGATCGATGCCAAATTTCACCGATATACTATACTCTGTTTCATTACTTAGTGTGCAACGTTGTCAGAGCTACTGGCGCGAGCATGGGGCTTGATCTCGTTGATCATTTGCACGCGTTCTCGCGCAAACAAAACCATGGTTGAAGCCACGTGCTCGCGCCAGTAGCTTTGACAGCGTTGCACGCTAAGTATGAAGCAGAGTATAAGCGCCTCCAACACCTACAGTGGAACCAACTGTGCGAGTCGTTCGGTTCCCCATCGGGTATTTCAAGAGCATGGAGGATCGTCAGAGTCTTGAAAGATAAAAAGCAACCCGAGCATCCCGTTACAGGACTAGCGCTAGCCCTAGGCCGCACTACTCAAGAAACCGCGGAGCTTCTTGCTGATGCGTTCGCTGCCCCAATCCCGCCACCACAGGGATACAGGGAAAAGCGGATCCAGTTCCATTGAAAACAAATCCTTGCTCAGAAATGGACGCTGACTTCACCATCACTGATCGTGATGCTGTCCTCCGACGCTCGCGCCGTCGAACCGCTCCGGGACCGGACGGAGTAACGTTTCAAGCACTGAGAAATCTTTCTTTCCCGCATAGAGAGGCCTTACTGGAGTCTATTAACAACATATGGAGAACAGCAAAATTCCCTGCAGCATGGCTCACCTCTGTAGTGGTTCCAATCAGAAAGCAAGGAAAACCCGGTGATCGGATTGAATCCTACCGGCCAATTTCTCTGACCAGTTGTGTCTTAAAATTAATGGAAAGACTAGTACTTTCAAGACTTACGTGGCTGCTTAAATCCAAAGGAGCACTGCCAGATCAACTCTGCGGATTCCGACGAAGGAGGTTCACCTTTGACGCCATTGCTGACCTCGTTTCGAGCCTTAAAAATGCACGTTCAACTCACCAAACAGTCTACTGCATATTTTTGGACATGCAAAGCTTTCGATGCCCTGCCACACCATACTATTCTACGTCAACTTACACGGTACGGAATTGGTGGAAGAACATATGACTATATCGCAGCGTTCCTCACTGGCCGCGGCCTAACAGTAAGAGTTGCCGAATGTCTTAGCACTCGTCGGTCGGTGCCCCAAGGCGTTCCCCAAGGAAGTGAACTGAGCCCGTTTCTGTTTAGGCTTACCATGGCAGAACTTCCGCTATGCATAAACTCCACAGAAACGTCCAGTACAACTGTTCACATGACAATATATGCCAATGATGTGGCAATTTGGTGTGTCGGTGCATCCAGACTGTCAATGACCATCGGCAAAAGGCTTCAAAAAGTTCTTGACAGCACGACTTCTACTCTAGAAGAACTAGGACTTACTTTATCAACTAGCAAAACAGCCTTCCTCTGTTACCGCCCTGGTCGACATCCAAACCGAAAAGTTGCAAATACGCCAGCCATCAAAGGAATACCGATCCAGAGAGTCTCAACGTACCGATACTTGGGGATGGAAATAGATGACCACGTTACCTGGAAACCCGAGATAGAACGACTTGTAACGCAGTGCACTAAATTATTAACTGTGCTCCGTCACTTCCATCGCCAGAAATCTGGACTGCCTCCTCAAGGACTTCTGATTCTCTATCGTGGCCTTATCCTCTCAAGAATGTTATACAGCCTACATATCATCACAATCAGGGCTCATCAAATAACCAGACTCGAACGTTTTCACCGCGTTGCCCTCCGTCAGTGCCTTGGTCTTCCACGCTTCGCGGGCAATTCGGCGACACTCGTAGAGGCCAAGGATCAAACAGTAGCTATGCACATAAAAATAAGAGAAATGAATCATATCACTCGTATGTATGGAGCACGATCTGCGACATCACTGCTGTCCAACATTGAAGAGCGTCCGGGTTCGCAGTTAGGTCGATGTGTACAAGCATTTAATTTATAAATTGGGCCTCCTAATAGCCATTACTTTCCTCCGGCACCTTTCATAACCCAACCGCCGTACATTGTAGAAGAAACGCTTCCTTATTTCCCGAAGAAGAATTCTATCTCAGTCACTGTCGGAAGGTCGCTTGTAGCTGACCCACTGACAAGCACGTACAATGGTTGGCTCCAAGTGTTTACTGACGGGTCAACCCAATCCCACAACTGCAACATCTACAGCCGTCATTCCCGATGCTGGAATCGAAGCATCACACCGCCTCAACTTCGGAACCACGTCAACGACAGCGGAGCTGGCTGCACAAGCAGCGGCATTAGATGCGCTTCACATCCTCAATCCTTGCAAGACAGTTATTCTCTCAGACTCTCGAAGTGCGTTGTCCAATTTCGAAGCTTCAGACCAGGCTCCTTTTCTGGCCCAATGTGTGGCCGACAAGGCCCGAAAACTTTGCATGCGAGGGTGGCAGTTGGCCTTTCAATGGATTCCGTCACATATGGGTCCCCGGCAACGAACGCACCGATGCCCTTGCTTCAAAGGCACACAAGGAAGAAGAACCCAGTCTTTTCATTCCACGTTAATGCTAAGCGCGCAGACTGTGCAAATTAATTACCAGAATGCGTCACTCCTATACAGAAGTTGCAAGCGGGAATCCTCCTTCATCGCTCCCTGAGTCAAAACTAACCAGATCAGATTCCACGCTACTCCATCGCCTTCGTGCAAACTGCGCCTACACATCAACGACACTTCGCAAGATCTCCAGGCCTAGTACTGTGCCAGATGCAATGTCCCAGGGGACCTCGACCACGTCCTCCTAAATTGTTCTCACTACGATCAAGCTCGACGGTCGTTTTTCACCACCATCCTAAGTGCCAGCACAACTGTGACTCAAAAGAATGAAATCCTTTCTCCAACCGGAGGTCGACGAAGAAGAGAACTTGTTTATAAATTTCTTCTTCAGTACCTCCAAGCCACTGGACTTGCAACGCGCCTCTAGCCCACCGGCCCGCCACCTAGACCAGCCACGAATTCTCGTCTCAACTGTCATCGACTAATTTGTGATCTCCACAACAGAAGATAGTTCTGCAGTGTCCCGTCTCCTCTCTCTCAAGAAAATAGCCTCCTGTTTCAATCCTACTCATCCTTATATTGGTGCCCAAATCACTCCCAACCCCTCTTCTTTTCTCACCCTCTTTCCCCGCCTGTGCGAGTCTTGCCCCTGCCCAAGGAGGCTAACATTGCGTGCAGGCATCCCCTCTTCCCGTGTCTAGCAACACTCAACAACAACAAACAACAGGTTAGAATTAAACTGAGGCTGTTTAAACGTTGTTTTACACGTTACACCTCAAAAGTAACGAAATACCGTTACTCGTTACTTGTCCTTGAAAGTACCCAAGTATGTCACTCGTTCCTTTCCCAAGAAAAGGTAACTAAACACGTTACCCGTTACCGAAAAAATTCACTACGTAGAAGTAACTCGTTACGTACATGTCTGGTTTCACCTTACGATAGACCGCAGCGGACACTACTAGCCATTTCGGCCAATCCAGCGCTGGGAACGCACCACGTGACTATGCGCCCCGCGCGCCGCTGCGTCCCTCCCGAAGGTCAGGTGAGAATTACGCGGCCTTGCATTGGCTGGAATGGCTCGCAGCGTCCGTGTGCGGTCCATCGTAAGGTGAAATGACCTAAAGCGAGCTGCGAACGCCTACCTGGGATCCTCAACGTGCATCGAGCAGTCAACACGCTCTCATGTTTGTATGTGCGATTTCCGTCAAAGAAAGAAAACCGAGAGAGGCGGAGACTGAGCCCAGGATCCCCGAGATCTGGGGCGCGTGAAATGTTTGATCCACGAGCGTGCTCTTGGCCATTATACTACTAACATATACTAGTTAACACTGACTCGAATGCACCGTGGGAGATTTAAATTTATGCCGATGATTAAGTTCTAAAGTCGATGGAGACAAGGATTTAAACTCGTACTAATTCGCAACTTTCAGCGATGGAGGTACCGCGGTGTGAGAATCGCGCTCCCTAGCTCCTGGATGATCAGCTTCACAATAAAGGTGGTTGCCAACACCTTCCTGACATGAAAAAATAAACTAAGGCTCTAATACTGCTTGTATATAGCAAAACTAGAATTACTCACGCGAAGCAGGCCCAGCCTTAAAGTGTTGTTCTAAGACGATCATCCAGATGACAGCCATTTTGATAGGCACCAGCGCGCCCCCCTTAGGTCGTGAAAGTTGCGAATTAAAAAGAACAGAGGCTAGATTCCCGAACCTTTTTTACGACAAAAAAGTTTGTAAATTTATCGTACGACAAAGTTACGAACTTTTGAGTATTCCCGAAGCAAAACGTTCGCAACTTTTGCGCAAGTTACGACGAAATCCTACGAGAGGTGTGATTTCGTCGTAACTTCCGCAAAAGTTACAAACATTTTGCTTCGGGAATACTCAAAAGTTCGTAACTTTGTAGTAAGATATATTTACGAACTTTTTTGTCGTAAGAAAGTTTCGGGAATCTGGCTTTTGGCTCTGAAAGTTGGAGCGCCAATAAAAGAAACCACAAAGTTCATACCATCAACAAAAAAAAAAAAAAAAGATTAGTCTGATTAGGTTAAATACTTCTTTTTATTTTCGGGTGTCTCACGTCATATTTTGTCGCTTTGGTCGTGGGGAGAAACAATAGATTTTAGGCAGGGTAAACCGTAAAAATCAAGCTGATTCAAATCGCCGTGTAATTAATGATTTAAAATCGTGCAGCGCGTTTGCTCTGACGATTTCAATCGAACCATTCCCGTAAAATATAACAATAAAAAAAAATTCCTCTTTGTCGAGTGCTTCTCCAATACTTAATGTCTATAATGCGCGCTTAATGTTTAAATCAGAAAATCAACGAGCAATAATAAAGGGACTGAAAGTGAGCGCGAACAGTCAGATCTCCTGAAAAAAATCAAAGTGTTGAAATTTCTTTATGACCATGTACTTCGTTTTGTTAGTAAAACAAAAGTACGCGTAAGTGCACATGGACACAGACTGGCAGGGAGAGAAAGAAAGAGACGGGCACAAGCAGACAGAACGAGTTAAGTCCCAGTCGCACGGCTCCTACACATGACACAAAAGACAGGCGTTGTTCGCTGCAGGCATGACGACGGAATGCACGTTCGGAGTATGTTTGCTTCGTCTGCGCACAGGTATTGTCATGAGCGATGTGTGACAGGACCGCCATGTAAGAAAGCAAGGGGGCTAGGCAAGACGGCGGGAAGAGGCGGGACGGAGGGACAAGGCGCTGACCAATCGCAGCAGGCGGCGATGTCCTGGTCCCTTCGTCCCACCGTCTTGCATAGTTTCTCCCCCCCCCCCCCCTTCCCCCAAGAGGCCTCGAACAGTGTCTTCAAACTGCCTTCTATATGATGTATAGGCAATGTGACCGCAGCATTATACGCGTATAAGCTCGATGTTGCATCGGCTAGTGTGTCCGCTTTGTCTTCCACGAGCTTGCCATCTTTTTCATGAAAACATCCCACTGTCTTGCGCAATTTAAAAAAAAAAAAAGAAGAAGAAAACATATGTTGCCGAAAGGCACATTGCAAGCTGTGCTCACGTTTTACGTCTCTTTTTTCTTTTGTTTTTGTGGTTGTTGGTTTGTTCTTCGGGTGCGGCTCCGAGAATGTTATTCGTCGTCTGTAGCCGGCAACAAAGGCAATGACAACAGTGGCAACGTATGCTTGAAGCTGACGAGAAGCAATTTAACTAAAAACTATCAAACAGCAAAAAAATAAATAAATAAAGCGTAAGGTATTTTTATTAGGTTTGTATACGCTTCAACTCCAAAGTTGCTCCCGTTTTGATTTCCTTGAATCTTGCCTCTTCATCCTCCTCACAAACTAAAAATATCGAGCATGGTTGGTTTTATCAAAATGTATGGCGGAATTTAGATGAAGAATAAAACGTGCCTAATTAAACTGTATTTTAAGATATAAATAAAGCTGCTGCAAATTTATCTTTCCCGCTAGTTTCTTTTTTTTTTTTTTTTTTTTTGATTGAGCATTATAAAACTTATTTTGCCCTTTTTTTCTTTTGGGGACTGTTCCAGTCTGACAAAAGCTCCATGACTAACCCAACCTATCTTAAACCGTTGGGGTTCGGTCATTCTTCCGAAACGTTCGGAATTTTCAAATTCTTTTGCCGAATCTCGTTTCAAATAAAAATTTGACCAAATACTCTAAACACGCCTTTTTTCTTACGCGCCTCAATTTATCAGTGCCACCTAACGGATGCCAAAAACACAACTTGTTTAAGACGATAGGTGATAATGCGGAGCGGAAGCAATGACTGTGATGGCTTCGTCTGTCGAATATAGTGTGTGCGCAAAAGGCACAACGAAAAAAAAAAAAAATCGCAAGAACAAACCAACCGTTGGCAGGCGAGACGCACTCTGTGGATCTCGTCACCACTATCTCTGTTATAGCACGCACGGAACCAAAACATTATTTTCCCCCTTCCTAGTACAAACTCAGCGCGCACATTCATAACAAAAGTGAGCGCGTTTCATCGGTTCTATCTGATCACGGTCAAAACAAGCAGACCGGCAGGATAAAATTTAATTTAAAGAGTTCCTTCGGTATATGTGTGCCACATTAAAAGTTGAAGCCATGTCAACCCCTTCGCGCAGTTACCAGCTGAAGTTGAGACGCTAACAAATTTTATAGCTTTATTTGAAAGCCTCGAATTGAATGACCCTCGAGATCACTGCCTTAGGAACATTATCATTGTGCGGTGCTTACTTTCTGAACTAGTAAATAAAATTAGGCCTGACATGTTCAGCCACCCTTTGTATTATTTGATTATCACTGTTTGCAGCTCTTAGGTACCTTGAATTTACCAGCCGGCATAGATACGGCGCAAAACCGTGCTGATCGGATACAGCAACTTGACGTCGGACATTAACGATTACTTGATTAACGATTAACGATTACATTAACGATTATTTAATACGCCAGCAGCATATATTAAACTGCACTCGAGACAACATTCACAAAAAGTGAAAACAAGAATATATATTATTTTAAAAAAATCATAAATTGTATGAAGCTACCAAATAAGTTAGAAACGCAATCACATGTTCTTTCCTTTTTTCAGTTTTTATTACAAACGGTTATTGCATAACCGCCTCGCCAACGCACGAACTTAGCCCACCTTTGACGTTTCTCGTCAGTTAGGGTAGCGTCCCTGAGCTATATTCATCTTAGAGCGTTCTTTGTGCTCACTGTTCTCGTGCGCAAAAGACGCATCTCGGTATACTAGCAGAAGGTATTGCACGTTCAAGCATTTTTTTTTTGTCGTCCCGTTGACGTAATTGAGAAAGACGTAGACAAACAAACAGCACCAGCGGTCAACAAGCATATCTGTCGAGAAGCCAACCGAGAGGCGTAAGGACACTGTCAACACAGCAGTGCGACACGCAGAAAATACCGAGGCAAAAAACGAAATACGGCGACATAATCCCCAATGTCGATTTTTTTGTTCGCGTACCGCTTACTTGCTGGGCGGACAGACAAGCAAGCGATAACAGGCAAACAAACAAAAAAAACAAAACAATCAAACTAGAAGTAACAAAGGTAGGTTTGCTTGGCTTCCTTGCGATAGGCGGAGCCACGTTCGATACGTGATCTCACGTCGGTGCGTTGATCTGGCTTCCGCGGGCTGGTGCTTCTCCTACAAATTCGTGAGAAAAAAAAAAAAACAAAAAAAAAAACATGAAGGGGGAGTCAGGTTGCAGCGGGTTGTCAGACACGTCCTACCACAGAAATGCATAATCCCTCAGCGGGGGTTGTCACCCTGGGGTGACATGGGCGTCAAAAGCAGCGGCGCGTCATCTCAAAATAGATGACGTCTGGCGGGGGAGGACGGATTGAAACCCCATGCAGGAGGTGAGGGCAAAGATGTAAGAAATAGAAAAAAAAAAAAAAAAAAAAACTTCTTGAAAAGTCAAGATTGGGTACAAAAACAACCGGTGATGGGATCGAAGGAAGCAAACAGGGTGTCCCGTTTCGGTTGGTGCCCCCGCGCTTGCGAAACGCTGTGTATGTCGAACGGCTTGAGACGGCAGCTCGTTGTCAGCGAACGAAAGGTCAACCATCTGTGGTATCGGTTTCAACCGGGCAGATCTTTTCTTTCTTCGTTTCCCCGGTCAAACGTGACGAGCTGAAGAAAAGGAAGGTTCACGTCTATGCTCCATACAGAGACTTTGCTCGAATCTCAGTTACGTTTTGGCGGACGTGGGAAAGTTCAAGTCTCTAGTAATTAATAATGCCTGACGTAAAAGAAGAAATAAAAAAGGTTACACCAGCTTGATTATGCTGACAAAAAGCGGAGAGTACGAAATGTGTCGAGCGGGAACTTACACATTGCGTATATCGAAGTTTCGTAACTTGATCTAGCATGCCGTTGTCACGTGACGTCAATGTTTGCTACTAAATTAAGCGGGGAAATTGATGTGATGTGACAGTAACTTCCCCGCTGAACTTAGTAGGGAAGTTGACGTGACCCGTTTTTCGTGACCGTTTTCTTACGCAATTCGGCTGACAAAACACCTTCCGTATTAAGAACAATTTGGTCGAGCGACGAAGGTCAAAAGCCTTAGTTTGACATGAAAATTAGCTTGACACCACGAAAGGTGTTAGTACACGGTGCCCTGGGGTCATACTTAGGTTGGCAGTAGCAGGTGTATCGAATCTCGGACATCAACACCGTGTACAGGGTTACCGAGAGCTTAAAAAACGCAAGGCGTGGCTTATTATGATAATGTTGCTTGCTTCGTCATCCGTTCTCCGGCGTCTTTATCAGCCAATAGCGAAATCTCATCGGCTGTGGCGCGATAATAAGACGTTCAAAACGTGTCCCGCCCTGGGTTTCTTGAGACCAGGGACTACTGTCGAGACGTTCATAACGAAGTAAAGGGGAATCGGAAATCACTTCGCTATATCCGCTATCTCGTTATAACCGACTTCGGTTAAACGAAGTGCAAAAGGGAATGGGATATCATGATCGCTTCGCTGTAGCCCCTACTTCGTTATAACCGATTTTGTTATAACCAGCCTCGATAAGATGGTCACATGTATGACTTGCACGTGACGTCATCGCATCTTGCTGGTGGTCGTTCCTACTTGTTTTTGCCGAAAGAAAAAAACATTCCATGGTGCGTAACGTCTGCCGCAGAAGACGAGCGCTCAGCAGCAGGACCACCACAACGGCCTGTTGATGTGACTTCAGTGCATGTCATGTACAACGTTACTAGATTACATCGGTTGTGGAACTCTCACGGAGGGTGGGGACTCCCTTCAGTCGGAATTGCCGTCGTTTGAGGCACCATTTAGATTTTTGGTTTAAAACTGAGTGTTCCTAGAGAGAGAGCGAGAGAAACAACTTTATTGGAACGCCACAACAGTATAGTGAAACGACATTCGGACGCTGTGCTTTGAAACACACGGTATTCTTGCAATACAGTCCAGTTACCATAACCCCTGCCTCCCCCCCCCCCCTCTTACAAAAAAAAAAAAAAGAAGTGGTGGCGCGTCGATTAACGGGAGGCGAGGGGAGAAGGGGGGGGGGAGGGTGCATTGCTCGTGCATGCAGCGTCTATGGGCTGTTCAATGACTGAGCTAATTTTAGTGACGTTACCTATGTATAGGGAGTATTCACTGGCGGCCGTATATCTGTGCGCGGCTGCTGAGCGCGTGCTGACGGCGAGGTTCTGCAGTTCTTTTGAAACGTGCATTCCGCACCATCAAGATTTTCGGTCCTAGCAGGCTAATAATGTGAGCTCGTTCTGAGCATGCGCTCTAAACATCGCCCTCAAATATGGTGTCCAGTTCCCTGGCAGACATGGCTGTGTGCGCGGCCTGTGAGCGCGTGCTGACGGCGAGCTTCCACAGTTCTTGTGCAGCGTGCATTCGGCACCGCCAAGATTGCCGGTCTATTAATGTGAGCTGGTTCCCACTTCCCAGCATGCGATCTGAACATTGCCCTCAGATGTGGCAACGTTGGATGTGGCGTCCAGTGAATACCCCCTCCTATTGGCCACGTGAGCGAACGAAAGCGTCGCTGTGGTCGGCCCACCACAATTGGCCGAATGCTGACTATGACGTCAGCAAAGGATGTCTCATTGACGGAAATAAGAGGAATGTAAGAACTTCAATTTTGACGGTGTTGAGAGCGCTATGATTTCATGCTTCCACCATGCCCATTACAAACACCATCGAACTTGTTGTTCACAAGGTAATGACGTCACGAAAGGTAACCGAACAAGGGAGCGTCTCTGACGTCACGCAGCTGCGGTGGCGCTGCTGTCGACCCGGCGCATGCGCAGACGTACCACGTGACGCGGATCTGCTTCCTGTGCACTGCCCGCACCGTGGTGTCGACAAAGGCGGACTTGTTTTTCAACACCGTGTACGTCTCAGCTTATCATCTGCCATGAATGGTTTGGACGGTGTGAAAGGAATTCGGTGAACGCACGCTGTCATCACGAGCTGAAAGGAAAGCTGAAGAGGTTCGTGAATAAAAAGAAGAACGAGTTAGAGGTGAATTTTAGCATAATTTGGTCCTGCGAATTTGACTATGACAAGCATTTGACCCAAACGTATCCATACACCATTCCAATACTTACGAGTCCTCAGCAAAACGTGCGATCTCCTCAACCAAGCACGTGCATGTTCGTCGCTTCGGAAAGCGAGCAAATCACGCGCCATGCACACGAACACTGAAAATAAAAAAAAATATAAATTCGGCCAAGAGGCCCCCCCTCTCTTTTTCTTTTTTAAATATCTATAAAAAAAAAAAAAAACAGCTGGCTGTGACGTCATATTCAGAGGGTTCGGCTGCCTTGCGCGCAGTCATGGGCACGTTACCAGTAAAACGTAACAGTGTTACAGTTACAGTTACCTAGGGGGGAAACTAACTCTGTTACAGTTACAGTTACTGGCTTTAAAAAGTAACGTGTTAGAGTTACAGTTACTGTAAAAGCAGTAACTCCGTTACTTTCTTGTTACAGTACAACAATTGGACACAATAAATCACAAACCAAAACAGCATTCTTTTACTTGTTACACTATAGTGAGAGGAAAGGTAAACTGAGAAATTAGAAAAATTTAAACCCGAAGGGTGCTTCTTTTTTGCGTCATTCGCCGTTGCAGCATTTTGATGTGCATAATTTATTTGCAATACTTGTTATAACTTATAGTCAACTGCTTTTCAAAATTGTCATCGGTCCTCGTCAGTGAACGTTTTCGTTTATTTTTCACACCGAAACGAATGAGGACACAGATGGTCGCATAATTGCCTTATGGGATACACTCGGAAGCAGGCCTAAACATAGCAGGTCAAACAGCTTCGCAAGAACATAGGGGGAAAGGAGACAAAGTGAGGCCTTCTGGTGCTCCACGAATGTGCGATGACCACCGCGGCGTCTGTGTCCGAAACGCTGACTATGGAAAACACATCAAAAGGAGCTGTTTCTCTCACTTATGACACGTGTTTTGCCTGAAATCGCTTCAGCTGGAGCACTGCATAGGTTCCACAACAAAGTGTCCCTCGATTGGGGTCTTTCTTGAGGCTATCAATTAAAAAGGCAATAACACTTGAACCTCCCTTCGTGTTCACTCGAGCCGCTCCGAAGAGAATGAATAAGCTAAACAAGCGCCGACTTTCTGCAGAATATGGGGACGGCTTCCGTGAGGGAAGAGGAAACGGCGAGCGGCTCGGTGTACAAACGACAGGACAGAACAGATATCCGACAAAGGGGAAGGGAGAGATGGGGGGGGGGGGGGTCATATCCCAGACGGAATACTCGGAGACATGTCGCAGGACCACCAACACCCGCAGATGGTCCCCATAAGGGAAGAGTGAGCCAAAGTCGGTGAAACAAACAGATTCCTTGCCGCCCCTACCACAGCGAGCGCCGGCTTTCTTTATCTCCCGGTTTCTCTCTCTCTGACTCGTCCGTCGTCCATTTTCGGTCGTGGGCTAAACCAGGCAAATTTCTGCTAGTGTAATGCGTGGTCACACTTTTTTTTTTGTCAACGAGGAGTATTGAGAAAAACAGTTCAAGATGGCGATTTCACCATGTCCACGGCAGCGGAGTCCAATTTATTTAGTAAAAAAAAGTAACTGTAACGGCCTGAACAGTTACAGTTACCCAGTAAAAAAGTAGCAGCGTTACAGTTACAAGTTACCAGTATTAAAGAGTAACGCGTTACAGGTAAAAGTTATCGAATAAAAGTAACTAGTTACCGCTAACGCGTTACTAGTAACTAGTTAATGCCCAAGACTGCATGCGCGTGCCGCTTCTGAAGGAACGCGTGCAGTAAAGCGTGCGGCGTTTTTGACTGCTCGGGTAAGGCTTGTGGAAAACGAGAAAAATGCTAAGATATCTGTATAATACATCGTGATTCCCTCCTCGCATGCGCAGAACGCGACGCGAAGGAGAAACACCACCTAGACTGACAAAGGCCTTTCCAATACCTCCTCTCCACATCTCTCCGGTCTTCTCGACTCGGATCGACGAAACTGAGCCGAGCCGTCGGACAAGTTCTAGCCTGTTCGCCCACGCTGCTCGCCCGTCGTCAAATACGTCGTCAATTTCGCTGAATACGTAGTCGTCAAAAGCAGAAGATCGTCAAAGGCAGAAGATCGTCAAAAGCAGAAGATATTTATGTACAGACAGCTTAGAGCGTAAAGATCGTTGCGTGTTTCGCGGGGGTAGTCGTCGTCTTTTCTTTAGTGAGCTCTCGTGTTCATCAAGGTTCTAACACTACACCTAAACTAGTTAAAGGCCGACGACCAGACCTGAGATTCTGCAAGGCAGAAGATCCTCCTCACCATGGGGGAGGAGGAAGCAGGCTATAGTGGACAGCGTAGAAGGGGGGGGGGAGGAGGAGGAAGCGGGGGAAAAGTGGAAAGTGCGAACTGGTCGTCGGTCTTTAAGGTTTAGTCATTCATAAGAGGCACGTACAAATCTCGTCAGAGACAAAATTGTATAAAACAAAACAGTAGCGTAAATGTCAAAAGAATTACCATCTGCAAAAAAAAAAAAAAGAGGCCTAATCAAAACTATTTCTTAGCTACTGATCCTGACCCCAAATTCCTTTACGTGCTGGCCCACGTTTCTTGAGCGTTTATTCTACGTCACAGTACACATCGCAGCATACATTGTCACGTACGGACCATCTCTGGTTCGGTCAGAAATCACTTCAAACTGCAAAATGAATTTTATAAAACGCACTACGCCATAGTCACCGCCGCCATTGCCAAACATCTGAAAAATAGAGATGTCAATCGTCCAAGCCCTTAGCATGACGTCATAGGAAGGGCGGAGAGGACTTAAAGTCTGGTGGTGTTGGTAGGAGGGCTTCCACGCTATTTTTAAAGCGCTGTTGTGGCTACTTGGCGCATCAATATGAAATATACACCTTTGGAAGTGAAATCCCCGCTTATCTCGAACCGCACGCCGAGGTAAGGCGGACCTATCTCTCCAGCCAGGACGTTCGCTGCTTGTCGTACAATGTTGCCAAGCGTTTCTTGCTGAAGCATACATCACTGAGCGCAAAAAAAAAAATTAAACAAAAAATTATAAAACATACGGGTGTTGTATTCGACCGAAAAGAGCACGAACAACTAAATAAAAAACCTAAACCAGGAAGGAATAAAAAAAAAAGCAAAATTGAAAAATAGCTGAATTGTCAAAACCTCATCAGAATGCGCCAGAAGCCGCATGGCTATTGCATCAACGATGACAGCCCTCGCGGCAGCTCTGGCTTCCACGACGTGCTGGAGCAGAGGCTGCGATCGTTATAAAGTCAGCTCCAACCCTTAGTCCGCGTTCACACTGGAAGTGGATCCGCAAACGCGAAGCGGATCCGCGCGTTCTCAACCGCAAAGCGGCTAGGATCGAGCGGTTGGAGCGCGTTTTTGCCAACCGCTTTGGGACCGATTTCTCCCAACCGCTTTCACGAACCGCAAAGCGGCAACCAATCACAACGCGACGCTGACGTGACGTCAGTGACTTTCGAAACAAGATGGCACCTGTCGCTGGTGAGGCGTCCAAGGCGCTGTAGTCCTAGCGCGACAAATCAACGGAGAAACTTGATGTTCACGTCCGTCACTTGAATCCGCCGCGAAAAGAATTGACTCGTAATTTTAACGGGCTTCGCACCGGTGATTTGGTTTGGGTAAGAGTTTGTTTATTATTCCGGGTGCCACAGCCCAAGCTCGCTGCCTTGTTAGTCTCTGCCTGTAGAACGTCGGAACCCGCCCCTGATCGACCGAAATGTCCGCTTTTGTACCCACTAAGATAGTCGCGTGAACTATTGAAAGCTTTCGACACCGTGCATGACCACCACGAAGGCCGATAGAGACGTCATGAGCTTGATTGCGTAGCCAACGCACTACCGCGGAGGGGGCATGGTACCTGCGCTAGCTCGACCTGTAACGTTTACTACTAATAAAATAAATAAAGGGAACCTACTCAAGGAATAAAGTGTGCGTACCAGACAATGCAGAGGTAATCCATACGGCGTTTATTTGAGCTTAATGTCAAACAAACAGTAGACTCGATCGACGTGCGAGTGACGAGAGGAGAGTCCGCCACCAACGAAGCCTGGTCATCAGTGGTGACGTTGCACCGAACCCTGGTCCTGTGGAGGTCTGCCGGCGCTGTGACAGGCGAATTCGCGACAACCAAGCTGCCCTACGCTGTGATTCCTGTGATCACTGGTGTCATCGATCATGCGTTTATATGACTCTGCCGCAGTACCGCAAGCTCGGCAAATCTTCCGATCAGTGGCACTGCATCGCGTGCTCTTTCCCTGTCTTTGACGATGACCTTTTTTCGGAACCGTCCCTCCATGTAGCAAGCGCATCTACAGTGTGCGCCCCCGGAAGCTCCATCCCCTGTAAAGCTACTCGCCCTACCAAAGCTGTTGGGCCTGCTTCATACGGCACCAACAAGAGCCTCACACTCTGGTATACCAACTGCCGCAGTGTGAAAAACAAGGTTACCGACCTGCGCATGACGGTGGCGGCATTGCCGCCTAACGCGGTAGTACTGCTCACGGAGTCCTGGCTCGACCCAGGCGTGAATGACGGTGAGCTTTTTGACCTTTCGTCGCACGCTGTATTCCGCAAAGACCGACGGAGCAGAGGAGGAGGTATATTAATCGCTGTCCCTTCAGGACTCAGAGCGATACGCCGCGATGATTTGGAACACCCTGAACTTGAAGCGCTGTTTCTCGAACTATTGCTGCCACGCGGTACGATACTTCTCGGCTGCGTTTATTGTCCACCTCACAACAAAGAATCTGCGTACAAACACCTTGACGCTTCAATGACCCGTGCAGCGAAAAAGACGTACAAAGACATCCTGATAATGGGCGACTTCAACGCTCATATCGACTGGTGGGGTCATGATGAGGCAGTTCCTGGTGACCGAGTCGATGACCTTCTTCTTGACGCAATGTCTTCCGCCGGACTCTACCAGGTATGTCGGGCACCTACACACACGTCAAACGACGGCAATACTAGCTTCCTTGACTTGGCGTTCGTTTCAGACATTGTGAAAGTTGGGGCTTGCGATGTCATTCCCGGCCTCACCGGAAGTGACCACTCCGCAATTGAGCTGACATACTTCATCACGCTGCCCCGCACGGGACGGATCGCCCGAACTTTCTGGAATTATGCCAACACAGATCACGCCCATATGTCCCAACTGGCCCACCTTGTTCCGTGGTGTATCACCACCTCAGGGTCTGACTGCGTATCAAACTATGACCTCTGGTGCGACCTTGTCGCCGCTATTCAGCAAGAGTGCGTTCCAAGCACCTCTAGTTCAGCGCGGCGAAAGCGGTCCCCATGGATGACCACTGATTTACTGAAGATGGCCCGTAGGAAGCGGACTCTGTTTAAAAAAGCTGCCCGCATGCACTGTCCTGTCTTATTCCAAGAAGCTAAGCAGCTCCAAAGGCGTCTGAAAACCGCAATTTACGTTGCATTTACCAACTATTCACGCATCATCGCCGGAAAGATCAAGGACGATCCTCAGCTGTTTTGGGCATTCATTAGTCGACAGCGGTCCACCCATCACAAACCGTGCCTCCTATCCGGTGATCGCCGCGTAACGGCTCCCCGAGATATTGCCCAACTCTTCGCCACACAGTTCTCGTCGGTCTACCGTAGCCACTCAGGTGACCTCGATGTAGACACGCTTGTTGATGAAGTGGAAGAAAGCACCATCTGCCCCACCACTGTCCTTTCCACCATTCAGTTTTCTCCTGACGATCTACAAAGTGCCATCGAACGCCTCAAGTCATCACGCTCCGTTGGACCTGACCACCTTGCTCCCACTTTCCTCAAGCTGCTTTACCCTCTCATCTCGCATCCCCTGCTGAACATGCTGCAATCATTTGCAGACAATGCTTTTGTTCCGGACACATGGAAGCGAGCTTTCATCTCCCCCATTCACAAGGGCAGAGGAAAATCAACACACTCTGCATGCAACTACCGCCCGGTGTCCATCACCTCTATACTGTGTCGGACGTTTGAGCGCATGATCAACAGTAAACTGCTTGAATTCTACGAGGAAAACAACATCCTTTCTCCCACACAGCACGGCTTCAGGAAGAACAGGAGCTGTGAAACAGCACTGGCTACGATCATGCACTACGTCAGTGACAACCTTGACCGTGGTATTTCGACCGATATGGTGCAACTGGATTTTAGCAATGCGTTTGACACGCTGAACCATGCTATACTCCTTCGGAAACTAGGAAGGGTAGGTGTCCGCGGTCCTCTGCTTCGGTGGTTAGCTCGGTTCCTTACTGGCCGCACACACCAGGTCCTCTTCCAAGGATCCCGTTCCGAGAGCTTCGCCGTCTCAGCAGGGGTACCTCAGGGATCCGTCCTTGGCCCTACTCTGTTCTCCACGTACACCAACGATCTTTCCCAATCTATCGACACGCAGATAGTCCAATATGCTGACGACATCACTCTGCTTGCACAAACTACACCTCACGCAAGCTGTCCCAACCTTCAGCGGAACCTGTCTATAGTGCAGCAGTGGTCCGACTCAAACTGCCTTCTTCTTAACCCATCCAAGTGTGCAGTCATGCGGGTCAGTCACAGCCGCAGCTCAGGAGCCCCTTTGTACACCGTGTCTGCAATACCTCTTACATCGGTCACATCATTACCAATTCTGGGTGTGACGTTCACCCCTGACTTAAAATTCTCTCTGCACGTTGCCAATGCTGTTGCCAAAGCCCGACGTCTTTTGGGATTCGTGACACGAGTTTCCAAAGCGTGCGGTCCTACCACCTTCCGTGTTCTATACACCGCGCTCGTTCTTCCGCATCTCGAGTACTGTAGTGCGGTGTGGTGCCCACATCAAACTAATTTGGTTGACAGCCTGGAAAGCGTGCAGCGGCGTGCTACTCGGACATACTTTACTCGCCAACACAGCCCTGCGTTACCCTACGACAGTCGGCTTAAGAATCTCAAATGGCATTCCCTGGCTCACCGGAGAAGAGTCGCCAGGGTGGGCCTTACCTGCCGACTCCTCGACGGCTCGCTCAAAGGGACGTACCTTGCGACCATCCCAAGGATTAACAAGAGATCGGGGCAGCCTGAACTTATTCGAGCGCGTACCAAACACCACAGTTCCTCGCCGATCTTAGCCGGCATCGAGGACTTCATCTCGGCCCCGCTCAGGATACGTTCGCCGCTTCCCCAGGACCGTACTGAATCTGTGTCGATGTGTCGCTTGTTTTCAAAGCACCTACAGCAGCAGGCGTCATAACAATGGTGTAGTGTAGTGTGTATAGTGTGTGTTTGTGTGTGTGTTCTTCTAGGTATACGTGGGAGACAACTTACAATCTACATTTCACCCTCATTTTTCTTTTAAAACATTTTGGGTTGTGGCCCTGTGTACAAATTTGGTATATGTGTGCGTGTGTGTCCTTTTTTTTTTTTAAATCCTGGGTGGCGGGCTGGCAGGCGCACTCGCGTACGGGTTTTAACCTTTCTGCACAGCCGTGCACGCCACCAAGGATCAGATTTTTGTCTGCAAATAAATATTATTATTATTATTATTATTGTTGAGCTTGATTTCTACCTTACACTTCATTCATCAGATACGTAAATTCCTATTGTAACAAAATCAAAACGCAAAAGACAGAAAAAAAAGTAATTTCCTACTGCAATCAAGATTTCAAAAAAATATCAAAGAAAGCTTTATAACTAAATAAAACAATGACGCTGTTTTGTTCTACTAGTAATACAATGTTGTTAAGGGGGAGGGGGGGGGGGGGAGGAGGTGCAACAATTTCCGGACTTCGGTCAAAAATTTGTGGAAGTTGCCCTCTGACACTTCTGAAGTAAAGAATAGAAAACCGATTTCGCCTGCGTGTCCTAGTTGTTGCGTAAAAAAAAGATAAATCTTGGCATTTCTGGCACCCCTCAACTCACTCCCAGTCTTCAGGGTCACACCTGCTTGCGCTCCTAGTGACGTAATTCGGGGTGCAGTGTAGCTTCCCGTGTGCTTTCTCGGAGGACGCTTCCTCTTCCTCTCTCTGCTGACATAAGCGGGCGTTATGCTACAGCGTAGAGCCGAGCGAGGTCACGTAAGCTTCTCGCCGTAGTTCGTTCGGCTGCCATTTGCGGCTGCAGGTAGGAGAAAAAGCTCGACCTTTGCTTTGCGGTTATGCAGCTTAATCGTGACATTTTTTAATGAAGGAGACGTTTTCTCTATTCTCCGGGACACGATAAACAACGTAAAAATGACGAGATCCAAATTCTTTTAATTTTAAAATCGTGTCACCCCCCCCCCCCCCTTTTAATAAGACTAGCTTATGTAATAAAATTTTAACGAAACTGTGCTTTACATTCAAAATAATTATTTTTTCGCATTGTTACGGATGGTCGAACGAAGGGTTCTATTAATCTGCCGCGTTGAAAAATATATATAGAGGTAAAGAATCACTATTTCTGTTTACAGTGATATAAAAAAATAATCTAATTCATATCCAATAAATCTGACTAAAATTTTTAAAAGCCTGGCTTAATTGATTTTTTTCATTAAAATCGTGACTTTTTTCTGCTCTGCTGCGGACTACCCCTTCCGACAAAACGAATTCTGATGTTTGCCGAGTTGAAAAGCATGCACACACAGACACTTCCTGGTTTTCGTTAAATTTCACGTGATTAAATTAAAGGAAAGGAGACAACGTGTGTTTTTTTTGTGTTACATGAAGAATACAGATTACTAATAAGTTTTAGTATATCGTTTTCCATACCGATAAAGATACTCGACCCCTCGCCGGCACCTTTACGGATACATCCCATCGTTATCGGTTGTCGTTATCTCAGCACGAAAACCACAACCTAAAATTACCTATTAACTAGGGCTGGGCATTTGATCGACTAACCTACCGATTAATCGAGTAATGCTTTAATCGCGATTAAGTTTTTAACCAGTTAACCGGTTAAATTTCGACACACACACACAAACACACACACACACACACACACACACACACACACACACACACACACACACACACACACACACACACACACACACACACACACCACACACACACACAATACACACACACACACACATAAGTAAATTTTCAACGTGCTTACCACGCAGACGTGGACGAGTACACCAGTATGAAGGCCAGACATTTTAACCTAAAGTGAACCGCAGGGGCCAGATGTGAAACTCCAAACAAATGGAGCCTCATAGAGCTAGTAAGAATCTGTGAGTTTGGGTGTCTTTCGAGAGTCCTGAACTACACGTCAAGGATGATTTAAAATCCGAAAATGTACTGCGATGTTTATTACATACTCGGCAGAGGCAGAACACTTTTTTTTTTAACTATCATGCGTGGGAACGACCGAAAGCGAATAATCGACTTATTAATCGAATAAAGGGTGGCGGTTAATCGGGTTAAAATGTTTAATCGACGCCCAGCACCATAGTCTTCAGGAAGGTGTGCAGATCCCATCGACCTTCCAGAGTCTCACCGTAACGGAATGTATAGTTGCATTTTATTTCATTTACGTTGCGAACAAGAGATAGAAATATAAGCCTCGAACACTGTGCACAAAGGCTCTGACTGCGGCGGCCATGTTGGAAACACGATGTTTCGTTAAAAACACTGAGCTCCCCTCCCCCCCCCCCCCCCCCACGGGCCCCCCCCCCTTTTTCCCCATACACTCACACACAAACACAAATGTTTTCTTTGCTTGGTACGTCACAACCCCCCCACCCCTATCTCTCTCAAAAAAATATACGGCGCAATAATTTACTTCTTGAAATTTACAAGTGATTTTTCTGAAAATTTCCATGGGAATAGGACGGCCGACGGAGCTTTCGAATAAGAGGGCTGGGCTTCGATTAAGAATTAGGGCTGGGCGTCGATTAAACATTTTAATCCGATTAATCGCCACCCTTTAATCGATTAATCGGTTGCGTTAATTTTTATAAATAATATATTAAAAAGAATGTAACAACTCGTCTTGCCTTTGAAGACTTAAGGCCCGTTCACACTCTTGCGACCGAGTAAGACCGAGAGAGACCAGACCGGTTTTTAAGCCTTTTGGGATCTCTTAGGACCAGCTCCGCTGCAGCGCATCCGGCACTAAGAAGTCGCAAAAGGCTTAAAAACTGGTCTGGTCTCTCTCGGTCTTACTTGTTTGCATATGTGTGAACGGGCCTTCATTTTACTCTCTATTACACAGCGCAAAGGACATTTAGAATTGAAGATACATATAGTTCAACGATTCAAAGACTTATATATTTTTGCTCCACCTCCGAAGACAAAGAAGTTTGTCCACATTCTCGGACAGGAAGACAAGAAGTCAGAGCTTGGGCGATGCTTACTTTTTTTTTTTCAAAGAAAGGAACCTCGATGAGAAGTCGTTGTTGTCTGCGTTTTGGCGGATGGTCCTTGCTGCAGCTACATGGGTGCTTCGCTTGTAGGCGATACTGAAGCGAACTTACGCTTCCACTGTACGAAAACGGCTTTTTAAAGCTGATGCAGTGGACTTCCTTCGAGTTAAAAACTTCACCATTGGAGTTTACTTTAAACCCAAACTTTCCAGCAAGATTGCCTTTCATACTCGTGAACTGGTCCATTTTTACGTACCGAATACTGGAAGAAGTAACCATGGCGTTATTATCTTCCCAGCTTGTTTTTCTGCTTGTTTGTCTTGCCTGGGCGGGATGTGTAATAGATCCTCAACACGTGAAGTTCGCGGTCACGCGGGGATCACTTGCGGGCCCGGCTTGTTTGTCTGGCCTCGGCAGAACTGTAATGTATATCCTCGAACACGTGACGCTTCGCGAGCGCGAGAATTGAACCTTGCTCATAGCACCTGGCTGGGAACGGACTTCTTTTGAGTACCGATTAAAAAACCGATTAACCGGTTAAAAAATTTTATCGCGATTAAAGTCTTAATCGATAAATCGGAAGGTTAATCGATCAATTGCCCAGCCCTATTAAAAATTTTAACCGGATTAATGGCCACCCTTTAATCGTTTAATTAATCGATTAACCGGTTTCGTTCACTTCTATGCATAGTAATTAAAAAAAATGTTTGCTAGTTATGTTTTAAAGGGCGAAATATATAATTTCAAGTATGAATCGATCTCGATTTGTAGTTAAGAACACTTCAAAGACACTCACACATTATTACTTCAACTGCACGAGGCAGGTTAACATTCTCCTGCAAGAGCGACCTTCTTTGATGTTCACAATCACTAGCCTCTGCTGCGCTAAATGAACACGCGCACCGCGTTGAAGTGGCCGGAGCACGTGTAACTTTCAGCACCCCCCCCCCCCCCCCCCTTGTCTGGAGTTACAAATCTTACCCCTAGAGTATAATTTAAGGCAAACCTCCATCTAATGTTTGCGCTTTATACAGGCGTACTTCTCCACGTCTGCGTATAGTGAAAGCGTTTTATTTTTACTTTCGTTTGGTTCGACAATAATTTTACGATTAACCGGTTAAAAAAAAATTCTATCGCGATTATAACATTCAACGATTAATCTGTAGGTTAATCGATCAATTGCCTAGGGCTACGAATAACGTGAGGCAGAGTGGCGCTAGTCACCGAAGACTACCGAAAATGGGCCCTCTTTTTCCACTGAAGTTTTAAGAAAATCACTCATAACTTTTGAATGAGGTAACGGTTATTGCTGAAACTTTGGCATTTTGTTCGGACTGCTACACCCTTCCATTTGAGCGAAAAATGAGCGTCCGACGGAGTGTAGATTTTTAAATTTTTGTTGTCGGTAAAAAAAAAAAGAAAAAAACAATATAGTATATTTCGTTTACTAATCAAACCTTTCTTACAAAACAAAATCGACGTCTGGAAATCGAAGCATGATTTGAAATCAACCCGAATACAAAATGAGCCTCGTTACATAAATATATTGTATGTTTGCTTTTCGGGGAACTTCAGTTTGTCATCTCAATGCTCTTAAAAGACAAATAAACAAATTCTGGAAGCTCAATAATAAATGATATGTGTGACAGCAAGAAGCTCCTACACGTATATACCACCACGTGATCAAGTCCAAGCGCTAATCATTACACTTCATTTCAGCTTACGATGGATCGCGGGGGGACCCTACGAACCGTTCAAGCCAATCCGGCACTGCCAACGCACCACGTGACTAAGCGTCCCGCGCGTTACTCCGCTGTTCCCCGAGGTCACGTGACACCCACGTGGCATGTGATTGGCCCTGACGACTCTCAGCATCCACAGCGGTTCGTCATAAAACGAAACGGAGTACAGCCTGCTTTCGATCAATTTCGACAATGACAACGGTGAGGAATACTCGCTTCAGCCTTCGGGACGGTGAAACGAACTAACCATAGTCATGGTTTACGAAAACGTGATATACCATCGAATGGAGTCGGGTCTTGGCCAATCACAAGCACCGAATCCACACCTCCCCCCCCCCCCCCCCCCCTTCTCCCCCGGGCTTTACAGTGGCGTAGCCAATGGTAATCCACCTTCTCTTGTTGTGATACGATATTGTCAAGGGCGATTCACGCACTTGCGTTGAGTCCAGCGCGAGGGTTGCTATGGCAACAACTGCGTCGGCAGCAGAGGTTTGAACTGAATGCCGCCATTTTGTTCCAGCGGAATGTGCTTTGCCATGTGTGTTGGTTGTCGCTGCCAGTAAAAGAAGTACGACGGGGACTTAAAGTCGAACTCAACGCAAGTGTGTGAATCGCCCTTCACTGCCACGTTAAGCAACGCCACGCGTTGGTGATTATCTTTAAAGGAGCTGTGCAACAGTTTCAGTGCTTCGCTTAAATAATTTGGGAGTTGTCTCGACCCTTCTGAAGCAAAGAATAAAAAACCGATCTTGCCTGCATGTCCTAGTTTTTATTTTAAAAGGGACAAAGATTGAGGTTTTCGGCACCTCTCAACTCCTTCACCATCTTCCGAGTCACGCGCGCTGGGACGTCAATGGGGGTCGCGCGGGGTTCTGGTGAAGCTCTCTCTCTCTAGAGCCATCAGTGAGCAGGAAGAACTCATCCGCTAGCGACCGCGTGACCACGTGCTGGCGGGCGCAGCGCGAACAATATGGTGAAAGGAGGAAAGTCTCATCCGTGTCCGGCCACTCCCGTTCGGCCCTGTCCCCCTCCCCCTCCGGCTTCTGACGGCTGTTCGCGGTAGCAGATAGAGCGGACGGTTTTGTGGACCTAGGATAGATGGCGCCACTAAGACTCCGTATAATAAAAGTTTTGTCGATGATAACAGGTTTTTGACGCATTTATATTTTTTTTTATGTTGGAACGACAAGATTCATAAAAAAGTTACCTTTTATCGAGCAGGTATTCGCACAACTTGCTATCTTTCTACAAGACTCCCATTGACGTCATGCCGCGTGTTTCTCATGGCCGCCACTCGCGGCTGCAGGTCGGGGAATATTCTAATTTTGACTCGCGATTACGCGACAGAATCGCAACATTTCGAAGGAAGGAAGTGTGCTTTCTGTCCTTTGTGACAAGATGAACAATGTCAAAAGTAGAAGATGACAATTCTTTAAACTCAATGCGTCGTGATTTTTTTTTTCCCTTTTTTCTTAGGGGTTCTTATTGGTTAACACACCAATCTCAAATGGCTGCGATGCGAGAACGAGATGTGACTGTGCGCCTTTCGAGGCGGAAAATGCAGAGTCATTGGGCTGTGGACGCGTGCACGCCATCTAATAGACTGGAGAAGAGAGCTTACGCACGCTCAGAACTCGGTTCAACAGCCCGTTAGACAAAGGTGGCAGCGCGCAGCTAGAAGACGAATATTAAACTATTCTATATACGAGAGCTTTTTTTTTTTTAAATGCGAAAGCGTTAACTGTCCCATGGAGCGAAGTCGGCGTTGTCTGTAGCAGCGAAAAACAGCACCTTAATTCCGTCTGTAGCAGTGAAAAACGGCACCTAAGTTCCCATTGGCTGAGTGAAACTTCACCTAAAGTCCCATTGGCTGCGTCGCGTCATATCAGACGCTTCCTCACGGAAGCCGGCGGGGCGCTCAAGGTCAAAGCGGACACGCCTCAGAAATAAAACACACAGAAAAGCACAGCAACGCAAGATGCATCGTCACGGAAGCCGTAGAGCCGGCGGGGGCGCCGCGCCTGCGCAGTGGGGGAGCGTGATGGCACCGCCGCCGGAGTGCCGTGTGAAAAAGGAAGACGTGGCGCGCTACTGTTAGGAGTGCACTGCGTGCAGGAATGCTTTCGCATTCCTACACGTAAGCTCTT